>MU225691.1:190974-240104 GCA_018584345.1 Thuja plicata
TGATTGGTTGAAATTGATTTGAATTGTATGGCTGAAGTAGTTAATATAAATTAGTGATAAAAATCACCTAGGACATTAAATCTGATTTAATAATAAATTATGTCAAAGTAACATTGTCTTGACATAATAGGGGGTATGATCACACCTAGGAAAAATAGGGTCTATGGTCGGTACAGACCAAATCCAGGTGGTTACAACATCCATATTTCCTTTTTCCCAACTTTGATCTTGACAAGGCTAGGGAACTCCGTAGAAGCATTACATGTCCTATATGATTCATTTTGTCCACATCCCTTTGGTCCATATTTCCTATCTTATCACAGTCTTGAATCCATATCCCTTCCCCTTGTCCATTCTTGATCTTTCTTGTCCTATTCATGTCCTATCATTATCCTATCAAATCCCTCTCTTGGTCTTGATAGAAAATATAGATATAAAAATGCAAAAACCTATTTTCAACATTCTCTTGACATGTCCACTCTTGTCAACCACATTTTAATCAATGCGCCATGTCTTTATCTTATCTTGTCATGTGCAGTCCCTTATCTTGCAAAGAAACATGTTATCACATCCCGTGGATAGTCCTTAGCATCCAAACAACTTCAAGACATACTAAGAGACCTTTGACCTTCATCCATCTACTAGTTTATCCATCAACCCATAATTTCCTTGCCTTGCTAGACATGAGGTAGTCTAAAAGTCCTAAAAAAAATCTAAAAAGTCTTGAAAAAATCTAAAAATTCTAAAGTCGTGAAAAAATCCCTAAAAATCTTCAAAATTCATTAAAAAATCCTAAAAAGAGAAAAATGTCCTGAGAAAATCTCTCATCATAAAAAAATCAAATATTGCAAAATCTCAGCAACAAACATCTCTATTATCAACAAGCGAATGACGATCAAACAATCAATCAAATGTCAAAACTATGAGCTTTGCAAATTGGCAATGGACTCACATGACTCAGCTTTATAAGAAATCCAATCTATCATCAAATCGAATGATTCAACCAATATTCAAATTAAACTATCAATTGTCTTATATAGTGATAGATTTAGTCAAAACCAGATAGATCGGTCTTATATGAGTCATCCATTCCTGAAACCAGAGACAATTAAGCGCCAAAATCAACCAAATCAAGGAACAATAAACTATTGACTAGGTTAGTCATGTCAATCAGCTGTAAATTTATCTTTAACAATTATATTCTTATGCTACTCAAGGATGCCACTGAGTGATGAGAGTAGGTATGATGGATTATGATCTTGTTTTCTTCAATTGTTGTTTGTGGACTGTTTCAATTCAATTCTTGGGCAATGATGATTTAGGATAAATGTGGTAGGAGCTGTCACACATCTAGAAGCCACGTAGTTCCATGACTGAGCTAACCCTTGGAAAAGAATTGAACAATCCTTATCTATATCTTCTTTGTTGTTATAAAGAAATCATAACGGTATCCAAAAAATCAATATCTAGGTGCATTTGGTTTTCTCTTTGGTAATTTCATTTTTCTTATTGAAAATCACAGCAGTATCCAAATGTTCAGTATTTGGGTGCATTTGGTTCTCCTTTTCATCAGAGATTGTAGCGGTATCCAGACGGTCAATATTTGGGTGCATTTGGTTCTCTTTCTATTTAGTTTATCTACTTCTGATTATCAAAGATCATAGTTGTATCCAGATGGTCAATATCTAGGTGTATTTTAGTCTCTTCCTTTTTATAATAAGGTGCAATGATGAATAAAATTGGAAACCACGACAACGACTTGGTTTCATCACTTCGTCTTTCATTCGGTCCCTTCCTATCACAACCAATTTCTCACTAACTTTCTTCTAACTAACACATGTATTTACTTAGACACATGGTACATTTTAGGTTTGCATTCATTTATTGCATAAAGAAAAGAAAAGAAAAACATGCATACATCATCCATAGATCATATAGATATGCATTCATAATAATATCCATCCTGCATACATATGTCGGTGTCATAGGAAAGATCCTACATCTAAGACGCTGCATAATAGAATCACATCAAATGCATAATAGAATCACATCAAATGCATATAACCATAAAGCAACTCATAAAGTGCATCAACATATACAAAGCATATAGAAATAAATTGCACAACATACAAAATCATGTCATAAGTAAGAGCATCTCATATATCATATGTCTGAGTCACTGGACGGTCGCAAGTATCACATAAAGGTGATCAACATAAATGTCTATAAATATCGGTACATTATTGATACAAAATCACTATAGAATCGATACAAAAATGGTACAACAAGGTAGACACTGGTACAATGCTATAAAGAGAGTCAACAAGTGCTACCCCCACCCTTGCTTCCAGTTGGATGATGAAAATTACAAACTCGGTCAGGCACGTGCACGACTCTCGGAAGGCTCACCATCACTCAAAGATAGCTAGAAAAACAAGGAAATTAGAAGCAAAACTTACCAGAGAATCAGGAGCTCCAAAGTGCAAAATGTGACAAATGAAAGACCCTACAAGTTATTTTTAAGAGATCAAAAGAAACCATAATTCCTCAAGGAGCCCTATTTAAATCGTCCCAGGCCCCAGAAACTTTCACAGCTAATATCAGGAGCATTTGTAACTATTTTCACAAACTATTGGATGCCGAGACAATAATTTTGTAGTATCAACAAATTGACTCTCCTATTGCAACTTTTCACTCAAATTTGTTGAGGGGGCATAAATACACCTGTTATCGCCAGGCCAAGCTGGGGCAGGATCAAAATAGAAGATTCTTTGACACAATGCGACAAGCCACAATGCATCAAAGTGGGGCAAATGTAGATACCCTAAAATGGACAAACTTTCGACCTTACATTGAAAACACTAATTTTCATTTATTAATTAATGGGTTTTTAATCATTAATTAATCATCTATTTCTTCTAAATCCATTCCCCAAATCATTTAATCATATCCCCAAAATTAATTAAATAATTAATTTTATTTAATTAATTAACTTTTATTAATAAATCTTCATTAATTAATTAAATTCAATTTCCTAAACTTAAAAATCAAATATTTAAACTTATTAATTAATTCTTCTAATTAAATTAATTTCATTAAATTAATTTAATTTCACTCAACAATCTAATTTTAAATAAAAAAGAATTCAATTATCTCATGTTTGAATACTTTAATTACAAAAATCAATTAAATATTTAAATAAATCCTTTCTCAAGTTCAAAAAGGTAACTCTTGATCAAATTTTCAGTTAACTAATCTCCTCTTCTCTCCAAGTTGAAGAGGTGGAGTTTACTGGTTTCTTTTTAATTAAACTAAACATCCACTCTTCTCTCCAAGTTAAAGAGATGGATTTTACTGGTTGTTCCTCAGTTAAACTAAAACACCACCCCTTCTCTCCAAGTTGAAGAGGTAGAGTTTGCTGGTTGCTCCTAAGTTAACAAAAACATCACCTCTTCTCTCCTAGTTGAAGAGGTGGAGTTTACTGATTGTTTCTCCAGTTCCTTTTGATCTCAACCATTCATCCTCCAATCTCTGGGATCAATCTCAACCATCCAAATCATTTTTCATATTCTATATAATCGACCCTTCACAACCATTTGAAGGATCCAAGATTTCAAGCTTTGTGCACACTTACTCTGTAGGATTCTTGTGAAGCATTAAGCATTCTATATCATTTTCTCAACACTCCCAAGTCACAGACATTGCTGATACCAATACTAAGCACCATTAATCTAGCATTTCAAAATGAGTAGAGAGAAGCAATAGAAGCCTCGAGCATCATGGTTTGCATTCATTTATTTTCCTCTTTGATTTCTTGTTATTTTATTTTCCATAGATTTGTTCTCAGTAGTTTTGATTGCTTTCTTCCATTGCAAACCGGTGCTACTAACCCTTGTTATTTGAGTTGGAGCAGGATTGGATCTACATAGCTACTACCTTCTCTATTGTTTCTACAAGGTTTTCTAATCCAGTGGAAATTTGATCTTCATCCAATGGTTGTTCTTCATTCAGATTATTTTACCCTTGTTCAACTTTAACATAAGGTTCTACATTAATTTCAACTTGTAAACTACCACATAGAACTAAAACTTCTTCATTATCCTCTGATGGACTAGCCTCCTCAAATTTATTACTATCTATTTTATTTTCTGATGCTAAAAGAGTTCTTAATACTTGGGAGTGTTATCTTGTCATTTGTTCTTCTTCTTGCTCATCCCCTTCACCAGATGAAGTACCTTCAATTTTAGTAGAGATTAGAATATAGGTTTCCTTTCTTTCATTCCTTCCCATACCTAAGATTTCCTCTAAGCCTATGACATTCTAACCATTTTAAAAGGGGGTTTATCAACTGGTTTTACAACCTTTGTCACCAACTTTACAACTAATTTTTCCTTTTTAATGGTTACAAGTTGCTATGACTCTGTAGACTTTCTTTTTGGAACTTAAGGACTTTTAGGCTCAGAAGCTTTAGCCTTACCCTTTTTTTAGCATTTTCTATTTCCTTTTCAATTGATATCTTTTTTAATGTACCTCTATCCCTAGTAGATGCTCTTGATATCCAACTTTATGTTGGGGTAGCATTAGGGCTAACACTGGTTTCTTCACTGGACTTGGGTGAATGAGTTATCCTTTTAGTAGGGGCTTCACCAGATGTTTGTGTACAAAATGGATTTGAAGATGAAGCCCCATTTGTCGATTTAATTTTCCCTTCAACCCTTTTAACTCTTTAGGTCAAAGACTGGCCTCCAGGCCCTACACTAGTTGTCTCAACTCCTTTAATCTTTATAAAATCATCCCAACTCATTTGTGGTTGTTTCTTCTAGGGTTTTCTCAATTTGAATAAAACAATGATGTGAAACAAATTAAAGACTTCCTTTTTTTACTTTCTCTTCTATTTTCTTCAACATGTTGTAGAGAAAATTAGGAACATTCACCAGTCGACCATGTCTAAGATATCTTAGAAGCTTGAAATGTACAACATGAAGTTGAGACTGTTGAATCTCACATGTCAAGTACACCATAGTGTAGATGTCTCTATGAGCCCATTCTGGTGGTAAAGATAATATTTGTGTCCCTTGACTGGTAACATCCAATGAAGGGTTGTTTGGTAATGTAAAATATGCCCTAGCTATTCTAGTATTTAGATCCTCTGGAAATGGTTCTCTTGTTGTGGTTAGTCCTATTATTTCTACAATTCTCTGCTCTATCAAAACTATTCTCAAGACCTTGACCACTACTTGGTCATTTGTTAGAGTACGATAAAATTCCAAAGATATTTTTTCATTAAAATCATGTAGCTTCAAGAAATAATCAAGTCATCCACATGTTTTGTATGTGGGTTCACAATATTGGTCTTGTAAAATGACATCATGGCCTATTGGTTCATGGAAAACTGGAGGACCTCACATTTTTACAAGATTTTTACTCTACAAATATCACACCATAAATTCCAACTCCCAAGTTCTTTTTAAAAACCCTTTTTCTCTCTCTCTGCAACTTGAGACCCCTTGCTTCACAAAATCCTCCCTTACTCTGTATCTCAAACCATTCAATTGCAACCATAACCATCAAAAATTCTCATGATGGAAAATATCATATTAGACCATGTTACTAGGAAAATTTATTACACAAGATTATCAGTATAGGTGTATATAAAAGATAACAAAAACACAAAAATAAAGAAGCACAATGTTGTTAGATAAATGATTTTAATGACACAAACCTTGGGTACATGGACTTTTGGAAGGCTAAGCTATTAACAAGAATTCAATTAGGAAAATAAACCATAAAATTAGTGATATGTGATAAATTTTCTCATTGCCAACTTAATGAAATGCAAGTGTCCACACATGCAGAAGGATAGGGAGTATTGAATGCAACATACATATATAATCATAAAAAATGATAAAATTTATAGTTTAAATACTGAACTAAAGATCTCATACATACCTCTCAATTGGCACACTGCTATGATGGAATATACATGCAAACTAAAGATTTGAAAAGTTAAATGATTGGAAATTGATGTCAAAGTGAATGTGATAAGAAATAAAGGTGAGATGAGGTGGAAGTGAAGTGGAATGGAAAATTAACTATGGAAAATATTGCATACCAATCAAACATGCGGTGAACTTGAAGGATCACCTTGATCGACTGCAAGAAGAGTATCACTATTGTACTACACAATTTGTTGTATAAGATCCTCCTTGCTGGTTGGTTTATGATAAAGATGTAGACAATGACCGTTTAATAATAATTTGAATTTTTACATCACCTATACTGACTAATTTAATAGCTCCATTAGAATGGGCCTATAGTATTTCATAAGGACCCAACCATCTAGTTTGAAGTTTCCCTAGACAGTCCTTATACCTTGAGTCATACAAAAATCCCAATCTCCTAGACCAAATGTCTTGCTTTTGATATACAAATCATGCCATTTGGTTCTTTGTTGTTGGATTAAGGAAGTTTTTAATAGAGATCTCTGCCTCATCTAATAGAATGCATTTAGCTGCATTAATCTCTCTACTTGTGCTTGTGATAGATTCATGCTGAGTTCTAGAGCTTTTACGAGTGTCTTATGTTCAAACTCAACTAGCATCATTGTTGTTTTACTATATACCAGCTCAAAAGGGGCGAACTATGTTGTAAATTTCCATGGTATCCTAAAGGCCCATACTACTTATAGTAAGTGGTTTTACCAATATTTCTTATGCACTACCACATTTTTGGTTAAAATAGCCTCTATTTCTCTGTTAGTTACCTCATCTTGTCCATTTGCTTGAGGATGAGATGGGATTTATTTCTTCTACCTAATGTTATATTATTCTACTAATGTTACCACTAGGTTAGATATGAGTTGTGCTCCTTGACCTATCATAATTTCCCTAGGAACCCCATATCTAGTAAGGATATCTTCATACAATAATCCTGCAACCTTGTTATCTTTAGCATACTTTATAGCTTTGACTTCAACCCATTTAGTTAGATAGTTAGTGCAAACCAAGATATAAGACCTACCATTTGAAGGTGGATCAATAGGTCCTATAAAATACATACCCCACTTATCACAAGGAGTGACAATCACTTGAGGATGCAATTTAATTTCATAAAAACTTATTAGCTTTCCCATTCTCTTGCATCTGTCACCTTTTCCAGTATATCATAGCATCTTTATGTAGAGTAGGCCAATAGTAATGCAAGAGCATCTTGATTCATTACACTTTGTTTTCATTTTGGTGTTTAAGGTAATGTTTTATGTTGTTTTAGGTTCTAAGGAGCCTTGGGGCCCATTTGAATGCTTTTAGATAGGTCTTGAAGTCTAGGAATTCAAATTCTTGAGTTCCCACCACAAACTCAATTAAAAATTTTTAATGACATTTTGGCTTGTACAAGGTTGGATTTTTCTCTTGACATTCGTTTTAAGTTTTTTTGTGTCAATATTCCTTCTTGGGTCATTTTGAGTCACGTGGGCATGAGTTTGTGCCTTGGATGGCAAAAAATTACAAAGTTGTAAAAAAAACAAAGTTGTCGACAAGTGGGAAATTTTGCAACTTTTGGTTTTTGATAATAGAATCTGTTCTAGAGATTAAGAGGGTTTGTAATAAATCTAAACAAACATGTTCACACAAAGGGAACATGAATTTTAAATTTATTGATTGAAAAAACTTGATTTGGCACTTGAATAAACTATTTTCCTGGGTGCTTTTTTCTATATTATAGTCTAAAACTCATGATTGTGTGGCCTGGACATACATAGTACAAACCTGCAGACATAAGGGAAAGTTAGGGAATCAAGCTATCTTTTGAATTCAAGTGGTTTGATCAATTTTTATTGGGATTTGTAAAAGTTATAACATTTTTGGTAACAATAGTCCAGAACCCTTTCTATGGTTTCTAGTGAACATTTTTTTATTGATATCTCACCTTCCAACAATTGGAAAACCAAAAAAATTGGTGGGAGTGTCTAAATACATATTTTATACAATACATCCAAACAAAAATTATTCACTTTTTGGTTTGCATAAGATATTAATTGATGTCTTCATGCAGTTATGGTGTGAATGCCATGGAAAACTAGGTCCACTAGGGTTTTTGACCTCTTAGTGCCTTGTATGGTTTTTATAATTGAAAATATTGATTGTATAGACCCAAGGTATAGGGTGGAGGGCTTGATAAATTTTTTCTTTCTTGAGATTAATGAATCTTAGTGAGGGTGCTACTGTTAAACTTGAAAAGACAATAGTTTGTACCTATTCAATGGGGGTTTAATGAAGTCAATGTATTAATGTATTGGTGAGAGGGAAAGAGTGATTGTTTTTGCCTCAAGAAGAATTGTAGTAGGGTTTACCAACCATGTTTGTAGTTTTTAAGTGCAATAATGCAAATTATGCACCTAGTGGTCCTAGTAATAGTGGTTTAGGATTGAGATTGTAGTAGAGCCTTGGGTAGGGCTAAAGAGATCTTTATGGATCTTGTAGATCGTTATGTTTTTGTTTGATTTGAAGTTATTCCTCTAATCATTATTGATATCAGATCCAATAAAGATACTAAATAAAATGATGATCAAGAATCAAGAAATTGAAGATTCCTCCAAGAGTCAATACTGTTATGATTAAGTAAAAATAGGTTTTACAAGGACCCAAAACCTTTACAAAAAAATAGTTCAACAGGTTTTACAAGGACCTGCAACCTAGAGTTAAAAGAGAGATATACAATATAAAGTAGAAACATCTGTGCCAGAGCACTAGAGAAGAAAGGAACAAAAAAGAAACACCCTGAACAAAAAAGTCCCAAAGATACAACAAAAGACAGCAGGGATAGCAAAAAGAACCCAACTAGGACAGCAGAAGAGACAGCTACATCTCCTTCACCAGTTCCTCAGCTTCGAGGACCATCCAAGAGTCAGTACTGTTGAAAGAGTGATAGAAATAATATAAAAATAACTAGGAGATGCCCTTTCTAGGGAAATGAGAGAGATAAGGATTAACCTAGAAGCAAGAATCACGTAGAAGAAAACCAAATAAGAGGAGTGGTCATATGAGACACAAGTGAACACGAAGAGGGGAAGTTGAAGCAAATATACTCCAAGAAGAATCTCTATAAGAGAGAGATGTTGAAGAGATAATGATGGAAAGATTGTTGAAGGTTGTCAAAGTTGAAGGACCTAAGATAAAGGTGGAATTTCCAATGTATATTGGTAGTATGATTGGAGAAATCCTTGATTGGATAGGGGAGTTAGACAAGTACTTTGAATTTAAGGAGGTTCTTTAAGAAAAATAGTTGAAGTTGTCTAGAACTAAGTTGAAAGGCCAAACATCCCTATTGCGGGATTATGTGCAAGAAGAGACAAGAAAGAAAGGAAAAGCCAAGATCACTTCTTTGGATAGAATGGTTGCAAAGTTGAAAGGAAATTTCTTTCCTACTGACTACACAACTCAATTGTATAGGAAGCTACATAAATCGAAGTAGAAGTACAAGGATGTAAAGGACTACACTGAAGAATTCTACAAATTGAGCATCAGATCAAGCCATATGGAAGATGTTGATAATTTTTTAAAATACCTTAATGGGTTGAAATATAGTCTACAAGATGAATTGATACTTACAAGCCTTAGGACATTTGAATAATTCTATCAAGTATCCATGAAGGCTGAAGAGAATTTGAAAAAAGGAAATAAAAAGAAAAATAGAGGTAGGGGAAGGACTTTCTTAGGAAGAGGATCATATGCTGATAGATGATAGTCATAAACAAGTCAAGATGAATCAAAGACTTGACAAAAAAGAACCAATTTTGAGAGGATATTTTAGATGAAGAAGGCCTACTTTAGGGGTAGATTTGAAAACCAAAGAGGAGGATCTAATGGCTTCAAAGGAAAGTTTTACAAGTGCAATAAGTTTGTAGGCCACCAAGCTTAGGATTTCCCAAAAGAACAATTAAATACCTCTTTTAGAAATGAGAGGAGAACTCAATTGCTCAAGGATGAGATGAAGAAAGTGTTAAATCCCCACCACAACTAGAAGACCCAGAGATAGGAGAATCCTTACTAATGAGAACAAAATTGATCAAGGTTCCTGTTGTCAATCAGGATTGCGCCTATAGCTGGATACAGAATCTATCCATCCTGTTGGAACATGGAAACATTCTCCTTGGTGGATGAGAGAATGAATCTCCGGGTTCTAGGCTGGTTCCTATTAGATTCAGGATATCACCTAATGCTGAATTTTATGGTTTTGGGAAAAGGGAGAAGGAGAAATGAAAAAGAAAAACTAAATAAGAAAGGTGATACACTAAAGATGGATGTAGATTTATCAGAATGACAAGACTGTACCTAAAAAACACACATTACTAAGTTCTGCAATAGTTTTCACTTCTTAACACCTAGGATGACCAACAAATTACTATTAGGGTTTGATACCACTAATGGTGAAGATCCGATCAACAAATAGGTACTTTCTGCGAAAGGCTAATTCTTTATAACTCTAGAATAGGAATTTGAGCAATTCACTAATCTATACTTAAAATAGAAGAAACACTTAAATCCAGAAATTTAGAAGGATAGATAGCAAAAATCAGAAAATATGTATGAATAACAAGGCCATCTTTATTATCTCCAAAATCTGCAAAATGGTTACAAAATACAAAGGAAATGGGCAAAGGAACAATATTTTCACTAATACCCCCAAAATCCCCAAATTTTGAACCCAAATGGATACAAAAATGCATAAAAAGGGGTATAGGAACAAATAGTTCACTAAAAGCCTCTTCTCACCCAATTCTGACCCCTCCAAATGAATAAGAAGTTTAGTTTAAATAGCCTCCAAGGCTACTTCCAAAAATGAAATCCTCCCCCCAAAAGTCCTCCCAAATAGATAGATTCCCCCAATTTTTAGGCCTAAATGATGCCCCAAAACTATAGCTTCAACAACCTCTCCAAAAAGCATATCCCTAAATCTAAGGCACGATTAGTGCCAAAAATCTAGTCCCTAGAGGCTAATTTCGAAAATGAAATCCCCTCTCATAGTTGGTGTCTAAAGATTTACCTCTTTTACATAGTTCACCAACTTATTACAAAATACATTATAAAACCCATCCAAAATGTAACCCAAAACATACACCCCAACTATATTTGCATAAAACCTTACCTCATAGCATAAACCCGATACTATAACATAAATAATCCTAACTCCACAACCTAAACCCGACCCGACATAACAAATCACCCTAACCACCATCGAAACTGACACCATAACCATGGTCAACATGACAAAAACTATGCAAAATATCAACCCATCTCTCTTTCGTGGCACTTTGGAGTATTATCCTTGCATTGCAATTTGCAAAGTATTAACTCCACTCTCATAGCAGACCCTAAATCTTATCAAAACTTGGAAAGGCATTATTGCATTTGATTTTCTCACTTTGCAGCTTTGAGGGAAGAATAAGGGTTTCAAAAAACCCTAGTTTACTGATTGTGCTGCCATGGTGAGAATATGACATTATTTCCATGCATCTTCTTGGACTCGGTCTTCTCTGTGTTTGATGTGTGAGCTGGAAGTTACCTTGATGGTTGAGGGTTGTAGTGGAGTATTCTGAAGCTTTTCATATGTGTTTTTTAGCTCGAAATCAGCTGCATACTTTTGTTTTTTTGTGTGGTTATGATCTGAAACTGTAACTCATTTTGAGACTCCTCTCTGTATCGTGGACTCCAATGTTCTTTATTATGCCATGAATAATGGAATTTTTGTATGGACTTGGCCTCTCTACAGTGTTAAACTTGGGCTTGAACTTGTCTTTTAAACTGGAGCTTGATGCCATGAATATGGCGCTGCCTACACTTGGACTCCACCATGGAACTCAGACTCTTCATTGTTGGCTCTTGGGCTCCATTCTCAGGCACTATTCTATATCTTTATGCATGTATTTTAGAGCCTTCACACCATGAAACATGGCGCTATTATATCATGAACCTTCTGTCTTAATCGACTCCTCACATGAACTCAACCTTTATTGCAGCTTGACCTACCACTCGAAGATAAGTCACTCTTTTTTCATTATGTTATCTTTCAGTCTCTACTTGAAAAATATATGTTATTTTGAGTTTGTAAACCTATATATGTTGTCTTGTGTTGAGATCGTGCTTGTTGTTGATTCTTTGTTATTTTTTCTGTCTGTAACATATATAGAACTTGTGTTGATCTTGAATCAGCCTCCAGCTCTTTTGCATGGTGTCCACACTGTATTTGTCAATGACCCTATATTTAATAATAAACCTATTGCAAGAATTGTTTGCAGCATTGCCTGTTGTAGCTAAGAAGTGAATTCAGGCTTCTTTATTGAACTCGGCCTCCACTCAAATGAGAATGTTACTCACAAAATAGAGCTCGATTGTTGAATATTCCCATCTCCTCTTACTTCATTATTTTGAGTAAAAACTCAAACTGTAACTGGGGGTAACACTAATGAAGAGCTCGGGCTCTCTCAGCATATATGTCAACTTGCAACTTGGGAGTCTTCTGCTATTTAAACTCGGCTTCCACTACATGTTTAGAACCGTGGATTTATCTTTGCATAATGTTTATGATAGAATGCTTCTTGTCTACTGTAGTATAAACTAACTCCCTCTGTATGACATCTTTTGGAAATGCGGCCTTAATGGACTTAAAATTTTTATGAATAGACCAGTCATAAGGATATTTGGAACTGCCTCTAGACCAAATATCATCATTCACACTTTGATCCCATGTAGGTGCCTTCGATTTGATGTTTTGTAGTTGATTTAGATTATGGTACAATTCTATCATATCTAGATTGGGATGAAGTCCTAGTTTGTATACAATTTTACATCCATGGAGCTCTAATGCATCGCTTAAGAACTTAATAGCATTCCACCCAAGATTGTCATCTGTGAATAAAACAATTGCTTCTCTCCGTCCATGATTTCCAATAATGCTAGCAACTGCTATGGCATAGAATTTTTTTTAAAACAACATTGCTATTACCTTTCTTTTCATGAACATATGCACTGTCTGAATGTGCACCTTCCTCTCTTTATGTAAACATGAATATCATTGTATGCTCCTTTTTATTCAAAGATAACCATGTTCAGAACCACACTAAAACAAAGTGCTTGTATGATGGCAATAATTTATGAACCATGTGTATAAAATTTCCATTTTGATAATAATGCAGTTAGCTCTGTTGCATATGCAATTCTAGTTTGTAACAACATTAGTGTTCTCTGTTTCTGATCTATCTTTGTGCACTGTTTCATTTGATCATTTCACATGCATACTAAATCACTTTGATACTCTCTTGAACAAGATTCTGACAGTAATCATGACAACACTACACAATATTTCATCCTTGATTTGTACAGTGATAAGGTATAGTGTTACCTCATTTGTGATCTGCAAATTTGTTTCTTGTTGGTTGTAACACTTTTTAAATTTGGAACACTCATTTTTACAGCATCATTTCTTTTCATATGCACCTTTCAGAACAACATTGCTATTATGTATTATATCTTCTTTTCTTTCTGAACTCAAGGACATTTAGCACTCATGCATCTTTAATCCAGTGAGGTTCGAGCATGGGCTCGTGACACCCACTATTTTTTTCCTTTTATCATCTACAACTTGCAAACTCTTGCATTGTGTTTCTTTTTGTATTTTCATTTTTAAGTTCTTTCTTGCACACACCACTTTCAACACATGTCAGATTAGTAGGTACAATCAATTAATCAATATCTATATGTAAATGTCATGTGAAATGAAATTTATGTATGAATGTTGGCTTGTTGGCTGGGTTTACTAACCTAATGTGTGGATGATTTGAAAAAGGTTTCTCAGGTACAAGGCCCAAGCCCCTTTGATTCAGACTTTATGTTCTTCTAAATGACGACTTTTGAACAATGCAGGATAACAACTATATGCAGTAAAAGGTTTCATAACATTATGTCCCTTTGATACTTTAGTTAGTTATTGCAGATGTTTACCTTGTTATTGCATTGATGTTTACATAAATATACAGTTATGCAAGTATTGACTGTAGCATGTTTTTTTAGGGATTTATGCATTTCTTAGATCCAACTTGGATCTAACTACTCTCTCTCCATGATGCAACACAAAATCAGAAGAATATCATAGGCCTAGAATGCAGAACTAACAGAAAGATTGAGGCAGGGACACAAAGATATGTAAATTCAGATGACCGGTTACTAGAATGCATAAGACCTCTCCAAGGCAATGCTTAGATCCCTAAATCTTCTAATGCTCCTTTATCTTGCTTTTAGAATTGGATAACTTCTCTAAGTTTACAATTTGAAAGTTGTAACCTATGAAGGAATACTTGTTTATTACATTCATTTTGAATGTTCAATGTAATGATCAATTTATGAAATAGAAAGGTTTAAATCAGATCAATACTTAGAGAACAACATCAGTGTTAATATGAATGCAATAATAATGTATTTTGTCTTCAATATCTGTATAGCAGTGTTGAATGGATGTACCTTTATGCAACCTTTTGATGTTTGTAGTTGTTATGCTGCATGTGTACTTTATCTTCTGAATTTAGGTCATTCGGCAACTTAGGACATCAAATTCTGAAGCATATCTTGCAAATTATAGACCAGATTACATACCTCTTGGATTTGATTAATATCAATGTAGATTTGAGGTATATAAACATGCTAAATCTGCTACTCTATAACTGGAATCTTAGGAATAGGCCCCATTCTGGAAAGATGCCTGATTGGGTAAACTCTTGTAATGATAAACTATGGCCTTATGCTGTTGGGCTCAATTTTGTTGAGTATCTCTTGGATCATTGTAACAATTTCATGATCAACTGTATTTGATCTATGAGGAAAAATAGGCTGAGGCAATATACCAATGTTCTGATGATCATAATCTAAAATCTCCTCCTCAACATCCATTGAATTGGCTTTGAAATGAGACCCCTGAGATTCCTCCTGAATGCTGCCCTCCTTGACTAACATCCCATCCAATTCACCTATAGGCTCTTTATGACCACAAATTATCAACTTTGTTAGCTCTTTGATATTAGAAGATGAAGGAAATTCATGAGATTCAGTACATATCATATGTGCAACAACTTGTTGTACCTTTTCCTCTTCACGAGGAGATGGATGACAGTCATCTAATTCTACCATAAATACTTCAGGACCATCCCAAAAATTAGTCTCGTCATCATGACTTTCAATTTTGCATGGAAGAGGATTTATATCTACCTTGATGTTGCTGTCATGCATGCCCAAATATCCAAATCCTGAACTTCATCTTGTTGTCCTGGGACTAGTGTTTTTACCCTCTAATTTGTAACATCTTATTCATGATCTTGCATGAGGATGGGCTTCAATTATTCATCCACTTGGCCAAAACTTGATAATGGTGTTTGGTCTAGTACGTTGTCCTCTTCAACAAACTTAGGAAGCTCATCAAACACATCTGCCATCATTTTATTGTTCTAATCAGCAGGGGTATGAGGTTCAGATACAACCTTTTTCTCAGCTTTTCATTTATACTTTTGGGCTTCTTCATAGTGAATTTTACTGGCATCTCTATACTTAGTTGTTGTATCAATCAGGAGCCATATTCTCTCCTTGTGCTCATGTAGCTCTTTGTCATCAAATTCCTCATGAGCTCTTAATCTCCTTTGGAAATCATCTTCATATTTTACACCTGTAGAAAACATGACCTTTATCAATTCTTTATGTTCTTCTAACACTTTCTCATGAACTTTCTTATGTGCTTCCAACTTCTTCTCTTCTTCTGCAAGAGCTTGATCAAATTGTCTTTGCTTGGCATCAAAATACTCCTTCACTTGAGTCCGCATATGCTCCTTTATTGCTATTGTCTCCTTAGAGTATTTCATACCCCATATCAACATGCACATTTGAAAGATTCGGTAGGCTGAATCCTCTATCGGCATATCAAATCCTTGATGTTCTTTATTCTCTTGTATCTCTGCAACCCAACCCATCAAAATGAGTTGTAACTCACAATATCCAAACTCATCCTCATGTAAGGGAAGAGATGGATCTCCCTTCAATCCTACACCAAGGTCATCAAGCCTCTAATCGAGAGCTATAACCTGATCTCTATTTCCATTAAGATCCATTTTATACAAGACTTGCACAAGAATGAGAGGCTCACAAACAGGTGAAACATGTTGATAATTAGCACTTGAAAAATCATTCTGAACAAAATTGGTAGCACCCTCAAAATGATATAGTTGGTTAGAAACTTCATGGTCATTCCTTTCATAATATGGTGGTGATTATTCTTGCTGCCCACAATAATATGACATCTCTGTTCATGTGA
Source organism: Thuja plicata (assembly GCA_018584345.1). Classification (NCBI taxonomy): domain Eukaryota; kingdom Viridiplantae; phylum Streptophyta; class Pinopsida; order Cupressales; family Cupressaceae; genus Thuja; species Thuja plicata. The sequence continues at coordinate 207,322 of MU225691.1, forward strand.
TAAGCTGGAAATCTAAATAAATAAAAATGATTTGAAAAATACCAGCACTTGATCTTTGAAACCAATAGATCTTTTCTGCAGAGTCACCAGCTGTGTGTTTGAATCTTGCCTCCAAAGGCTGAAATACCGATGTTCACACCATAACAACAATAATAATGAAGCTCAACCAAACTGTGAAACAGTTTGGTCCCACCGGTAAAGCTAAAAGTTGTTGTCAATCAGGATTGCGCCTATAGATGGATGCAGAATCTAGCCATCCTATTGGAACATGGAAACATTCTCCTTAATGGATGAGAGAATGAATCTCTGGGTTCTAGGTCAGTTCCTATTAGATTCAGGATATCACCTAATGCTGAATTTTATGGTTTTGGGAAAAGGGAGAAGGAGAACTGAAAAAAGGAAAATAAATAAGAAAGGTGATACACCAAAGATGGATGCAGATTTATCAGAATTGCAAGACTGTACCTAGAAAACACACATTACTAAGTTCTGCAATAGTTTTCACTTCTTAGCACCTAGGATGAACAAGAGATTACTATTAGGGTTTGATACCACTAATGGTGAAGATCCGATCAACAATCATGTACTTTCTGCAAAAGGCTGATTCTTTATAACTCTAGAATAGGAATTTGAGCAATTCACTAATCTATACTTAAAAGAGAAGAAACACTTAAATGCACAAGTTTAGAAGGATAGATAGCAAAACTCAGAAAAGATTTATGAATAGCAAGGCCAGCTTTATTATCTCCAAAATTTGCAAAATGGTTACAAAATACAAAGGAAATGGGCAAAGGAACAATATGTTCACTAATACCTCCAAAATCCCCAAATTCTGAACTCAAATAGATACAAAAATGCATAAAAATGGGTATAGGAACAAATAGTTCACTAAAAGCCTCTTCTCACCCAATTTTGACCCCTCCAAATGAATAAGAAGTTCAGTTTAAATAGCCTCCAAGGTTAATTCCGAAAATGAAATCCTCCCCACAAAATTCCTCCCAAACAGATAGATTCCCCTAATTTTTAGGCCTAAATGATGCCCCAAAAATATAGCTTCAACAACCTCTCCAAAAAGCATATCCCTAAATCTAAGGCACGATTAGTGCCCAAAATCCAGTCCCTAGAGGCTAATTTCAAAAATGAAATCCCCTCTCATAGTTGGTGTCTAAAGATTTACCTCTTTTACATAGTTCACCAACTTATTACAAAATACATTATAAAACCCATCAAAATGTAACCCAAAACATACACCCCAACTATATTTGCATAAAACCTTACCTCATAGCATAGACCCGATACTATAAGATAAAGAATCCTAACTCTACAACCTAAACCCAGCCCCACATAACACATCACCCTAACCACCATCGAAACTGACACCATAACCATGGTCAACATGACCAAAACTATGCAAAATATCAACCCATCTCTCTGTCGTGGCACTTTGGAGTACTGTCCTTACACTGCAGTTTGCAAAGTATTAACTCAACTCTCATAGCGGAATCTAAATCTTATCAAAACTTGGAAAGGTATTATTGCATTTGATTTTTGCACTTTGTAGCGTTGAGGGAAGAATAAGGGTTTCAAAAAAACCCTAGTTTACTGATTGTGCCGCCATGGTGAGAATATGACATTCTTTCCATGCATCTTCTTGGACTCAGTCTTCTCTATGTTTTATGTGCGAGATGGAAGTTACCTTGTTGTCTAAGGGTTGTAGTGGAGTAGTCTAAAGATTTTCATCTGCGGTTTTGAGCTCAAAATCAGCTGCATAATGTTGTTTTTTTTGTTTGGTTATGACCTGAAACTATAACTCATTTCGAGACTCCTCTTTATATCATGGACTCCAATGTTCTTTATTATGCTCTGAATAATGGAATTTTTGTATGGAATTGGCTTCTTTGCATTGTTAAACTTGGGCTTGAACTTGTCTTTTAAACTGGAGCTTGATGCCATGAATATTTCGCTACCTACACTTGGACTCCACCATGGAACTTGGACTCTTCATTGTTGGCTCTTGGGCTCCATTCGCAGGCTCTATTTTATATCTTTCCACATGTATTTTAGAGCCTTCAGACCATGAAACATGGTGCTATTATATCATGCACCTTCTATCTTAATCGGCTCCTCACATGAACTCGGCCTTTATTGCATCTTGACCTGCCACTCGAAGATAAGTCACTCTTTTTCCATTATGTTATCTTTCAATCTCTACTCGAAAAATAGATGTTATTTTGAGTTTGTAAACCTATATATGTTGTCTTGTGTTGAGATCATGCTTGTTGTTGATGTCTTTGTTATTTTTTCTATCTGTAACATATATAAAACTTGTGTTGATCTTGAATCGGCCTCCACCTCTTTTGCATGGTGTCCACACTGTATCTGCTGATGAATCTGTATTTAATAATAAAACTATTGCAAGAACTGTTTACAACATTGCTTGTTGTAGCTAAGAAGTGAATTCAGGCTTCTTTATTGAAATCGGCCTCCACTCAAATGAGAATGTTACTCACAAAATAGAGCTCGATTATTGAATATTCCCATCTCCTCTTACTTCATTATTTTGAGTAAAAACTCAAATTGTAACTGGGGGTAACACTAATGAAGAGCTCAGGCTCTCTCAGCATATATGTCAACTTGTAACTTGGGAGTTTTCTTCTGTTTAAACTCGACTTCCATTGCATGTTTAGAACCGTGGCTGTATCTTTGCATAATGTTTATGATAGAATGCTTCTTGTCTACTGTAGTAGAAACTAACTCCCTCTGTATGGCATCTTTTGGAAATGCAGCCTTAATGGACTTAAATTTTTTATGAATAGACCAGTCATAAGGATATTTGGAACTGCCTCTAGACCAAATATCATCATTCACACTTTGATCCCATGTAGGTTCCTTGGATTTCATGTTCTGTAGTTGATTTAGATTATGGTACAGTTCTATCATATCTAGATTGGGATGAAGTCCTAGTTTGTACATAATTTTACATCTATGGAGCTCTAATGCATCACTTAAGAACTTAATGGCATTCCACCCAAGATTGTCATCTGTGAATAAAACAATTGCTTCTCTCCATCCATGATTGCCAATAATGCTAGCAACTACTATGACATAGCATTTTTTTTTTAAAACAACATTTTTATTACCTTTCATTTCATGAATATATGCACTGTCTGAATGTGCACCTTCCTCTCTTTATGTAAACATGAATATCACTGTATGCTCCTTTTTATTCAAAGATAAAAATGTTTAGAACCGCACTGAAACAAAGTGCTTGTATGATGTCAATAATGTATGAACCATGTGTATACAATTTCCATTTTGATAATAATGCAGTTAGCTCTGTTGCATATGCAATTCTAGTTTGTAACAACATTAGTGTTCTCTGTTTCCAATCTATCTTTGTGCACTGTTTCATTTGATCATTTCACATGCATACTAAATTACTTTGATACTCTCTTGAACAAGATTCTGACAGTAATCATAACAGCACTACACAGTATTTCATTCTCTCTTTGTACAGTGATAAGGTATAGTGTTACCTCATTTGTGATCTGCAAATTTGTTTCTTGTTGGCTGTAACACTTTTTCAATTTGGAACACTCATCTTTACTACATCATTTATTTTCATATGCACCTTTCAGCACAACATTGCTATTATGTATTGTATCTTCTTTTCTTTCTGAACTCATGGACATTTAGCATTCCTGCATCTTTAATCTAGTGAGGTTTGAGCATGGGCTCGTTACACCCACTGTTCTTTTCCTTTTATCATCTGCAACTTGTAAACTCTTGCATTGGGTTTCTTTATGTATTTTCATTTTTAAGTTTTTCTTGCTTGCACACACCGCTTTCAACACATGTCAGATTAGTAGGTACAATCAGTTAACAAATATTTGTATGTAAATGTCATGTGAAATGACATTTATGTATGAATGTTGGCTTGCTGGCTGGGTTTACTAACCTAATGTTTGGATGATCTAAAATAGGTTTCTCAGGTACAAGGCCTGAGTCCCTTTGATTCAGACTTAATGTTCTTCTAAGTGATGAATTTTGAACAATGTAGGATAACAACTATATGCAGTAAAAGGTTTCATAACATTATGTCCCTTTGATACTTTATTTAGTTATTGCAGATGTATACCTTGTTATTGCATTGATGTTTACATAAAGATACAGTTCTGAAAGTTTTGATTGTAGCATGATGTTTTAGGGATTTATGTATTGCTTTGATCCAACTTGGATCTAACTACTCTCTCTCCATGATGTAGGACAAAACTTGAAGAATATCGTAGACCTAGAATGTAGAACTAACAGAAAGATTCAGGCAGGGACACAAAGATATGCAGATTCAGATGACCGGTTACTAGAACGCAGAAGACCACTCCAAGGCAATGCTTAGATCCCTAAATCTTCTAATGCTCCTTTATCTTGCTTTCAGAATTGGATAACTTCTCTAAGTTTGCAATTTGAAAGTTGTAACCTATGAAGGAATACTTGTTTATTACATTCATTTTGAATGTTCAATGCAATGATCAATTTATAAAATAGAAAGGTTTAAATCAGATCAATACTTAGAGAACAACGTCACTGTTAATATGAATGCAATAATAATGTATTTTTTCTTCAATATCTGAATAGGAGTGTTGAATGGATGTACCTTTATGCAACCTTTTGATGTTTGTAGTTGTTGTGTTGCATGTGTACTTTATCTTCTAAATATATTTCATTCGACAGCTTAGGACAACAACTATCAAATCCATAATTCAATGTAAAATAATTATCAATTTATCAATTTAGTGTGCAACTAAAATGATAACAGTTCCATTGGAGAAGGAGCCACCCCAAAGGAATTCATTATTATGGACTATTTTCAAGTGTCAATGTAAGTGTTGCAAAGTTGTTATAGATTGTAGGAGTGTAGATAATATAGTTGTTGTTGATATGGTAGAGAAACTAAATTTGAAGAGATTTCTGAGCATCCCACACCATATAAAGTATCATGGTTGAATAACGGGAAACAACTACTAGTCAATGAATTGTTGGGTAAAGTTTCAAATAGGAAAGTACAAAGACAAGGTGCTATGTGATATCGTCCCCGTGGATTTTTATCATGTGCTACTTGGTAGGCCATGGTAATATGATACATAAATAGATAATGATGGTAGGAAGAATGTTTATTTTAGAGAAGGATGTAGTTATCTATACATTAGAATCTTTGAAAGAGGAAGATAAAGACCAAAATTTTGGATCAAGTGTGATTATATTGGGTGAAAAGGAGTTTCTAAGGATAATGGAAGAGGAAGAGATAGGTTGTGTAGTGATGATAAAAACTCAAACTATTGCGACAACAACACAAGTTAATGAATTGCATTGGGAAATTTAAGATATGTTGAGGGGACACTATAAGCATTTAAAGAGACAAGCAAGTCTTGTATTTTTAAAACAAAGAATTTGTGAGTTATTTATTGTATGTAATGTTATGATGAAAAATGAGAAAAGGAAAAAAAATGTGTCTTTTAGAGACAAATGTAGAGCAAATAGAAACTAGATATGTTCACTTTGAGAGATTGAGAACATGCATTCCACTAAAGTTTTTCAAAATGGAGAAAGAAACCATGGTGAATTGTAGCACCTTTTGAAGCATAAAAATGAAAGAAAGCATAAGATGACACAATTTCATAGCATGGAGAGGATGGATGTAGCAATTAATTTGGTATGCACCCTTTCACTTAATGATACAATATTTTATAAGGAAAATACAAGGTCTAATCTATAGTTGAGAATACTGTTTGTACATGAGATAGTCCCACTACTCCATGACAAAGAGTCTGAAGGTAAAAGTGAATTGATTGTAGGTCTTCCAAAAGAAAAAAATAGTGTTATGATATGTGCATGTGTAAGCCATGTGATGTTGAAGTCCAAGGAAACCAACACAATTAGTCTTATGGACCCTTGAATAAGCAAGTTGGTTTCCAATACTTAAAGGAGCTAATCATGCAAGTAGTTTCAACTGAAAAAAATAGTTTGAGTAAGGAGATACTTTTGTTTTTGATAGATAGGGTAAGGAGATACTTAATTCAATAGAATATTTTCAAAAAGGTACGAGACCTTATGAAATGAGTATAGAGTCTGATGTACAACCTCAAGTAGTAAGTAAAGGTCTAGTGTATGATAAGATATCCGTTGTCTTACCTAATGATGAAGGAGGTACAAGTGAAAAATTAGAATTCCAACAACATCAACATAAAGAGATGCAAGATCTTGACTACTTATAATTCGTAGGAGATGAGGAATCTATTGAAGGAGAAGAATTTGAATTTATGAAACACAAAGATGATGAATCAAAGAAACAAACTTCTACACAAAACAAAGAAAGAAAAGGGATACATATATCATTCTAAGGGATGAAGAGTTGACCTAAAGATGGAATCAGTGGGAAATAAAGGAAAAAACCATACAAGGGAGGAAATTTAAAGAGCTCTTCTTCTAGGTGGAACTTGAGATATTTCTTTCCCTTAGGGAGCATGATGTAAGAGCATCCTGAGTCATTACACTTTGTTTTCATTTTAGCATTTAAAGTCCTATTTTGTGTTTTGTCCATTAGAATGCTTTTGGATAGGTTTTGAAGCCTAATAATTTAATTCTTGAATTCTAACCAAAAAATTAATTTAAAATTTCTATTGATATTTTGTCTTGTACAAGGGTGGTTTTTGTTCCCCACTTCAGTTTTAAGTTTTTTGTGTAAATGAGGTCTGTTGGGCCATTTTGAGTCATTTGGGCATGCGTTTGTTTCTTGGATGGAAAAAAATTGTAAAGTTATCAAAACAAAGTTGTCAAGAAGTGGGAAATGTTGCAAATTTTAGAGTTGAATAAAATAAATAGTTATGAAGATTACGAGGGAACTTAATTGATAAAAATAAACATGTTCACATTAAGGGATAAGGAAATTTAAAGCTCTTGAATGGAAAAACTTTATTTGAAACGTAAATAAACTATTTTCGTGAGTGTTTTTCTATGTTGCAGTCTTAAAAATAATGTTTGTATGGTTGTACATACATAGTACAAACTTGAACACATGGGGTAAAGTTATAGAAATTTTTTATTTTTCAAATGCAAGTGGTTTGATAAAATTTCATTGGGATTTGTAAAATTTGTAGCATTTTTGGTAAAAATAGTCCAGAACCCTACCTAGGGTTTCTAGTGGATGTTTTTTGTTGACATCTCGCCTTTCTAGTGTTGGAAAACTATCAAAATTGGTGGAAAGGTTTTAATACATGTTGTCTAAATTTCCTCCAAAGGAAAAGGATGTACATGTTGATTTGCATTAGATATTAATTGCTATGCTCTTGTTGTTACGGTGTGCATGAAACACTAGGTGAACAAGGGTTTTCAACCTCTTAGTGCCTTGTATGGTTTCAACCATTCAAAATATTGAATGTATAGAACCGAGGTTCAGGGTGAAGGGCTTGATATTTTTTTTATTGCTTGATATTAATGAATCTAAGTGAGGGTACTTATGTAAAACTTGAAAAGATAATAGTTTCTACCTAATCAAACGGGGTCTAGTGAAGTTAATGCATTATTTTATTGGTGAGAGGGGAAGGGTGATTGTTTTGGCATCAAGAGGCATTGTAATAGGGTTGACCAACCATTTTGTAGTGTTCAAGTGCAATAATTCAAATTATGCACCTAATGGTCCTAGTAATAGTGGTATAGGATTGAGATTCTAGTAGAGCCTTGGGTAGGGCTCAAAAAATCTTCATGGACCTTGTAGATATTTATATTTGATTTAAAGTTATTATGAATAAAATGATATCCAATATTTAGAACCTTCATGGTTTTCCTTTTAGCAGATAAATGGCCACTACAAGGCTCATTGTGATAGGCATGTATAATGTCATATGTTCCATCCTCCTTGATACATCTTCTCATTAAATTGTGTGGCCTTATATAGAATAATCATCCTCAGATCCATGTGAATGGAAAAATCATTTCTATCAACATCCTCTTCTCCTTGGATGAAAAATATGGAGGAACCTCACCTGCTACTAAATAATTTACAATATCTATACACCATAGTGGTTTAATGTTGATAGTAAATATGTGTTCATCTGGGAATGAGCCATAGATTTCAAGTTCGTCTATATTTATTGTCAACCTAGACAAAAAGTATACCACAACATTTTCCTTTGCTGGCTTGTCTATGATGGTGATGTTAGACCCATTGAGTTGTTACTAGAATTGATTTTCATTTATGTCAAAACCCTCATACCGACATCCTGACAGTATCGGTTGATTGTTGATAGTTTTGGATATGTATCTGTTGGTGACCGGCTATACAACAGAAGTTTCAATTATGGACAATTTTTATGGTGTATTAAAGGTGTACTTGATCATACTCATGGCCTACATGTTTCAATTCACTTGTATATTTTTGGTGATTAGTATTGTATGAAGTTATTCATTGGTTTTTGGTGATTGATATGATTGCAATGTTCTTCCAGTAGTTTTTGACATTTGGACAATACTGTTGTTCATCAGATTGGTTTTGGTATCATATTATGGACCTGCCCTATCCTATTCATCAGATTGGTCTTGGTTGTGGCATTCCAACAATATTGGTAAATGTAATGTGCAAGTGTAAACATCTTGTGTACGACATATATTTGGTCCTAGTGTAGCATGTTCTAATGTTTCCTTAAGTGTTTCCTAGATTTAGGACCTATGGTAATGCATTTAATGTAATTGTAATACCTTTTGTAATTTGGTCCATCACACACATTTGGTGTGGATGATACATGTATGGTCAGATATCCATATAAATAAAGGAGAATAATTTATATCTAGGAGATGGATGACCTATGTGTAATCACCCTAAATTGGGCTACTCTAACCGAAGGCCCCATTTTGCCTTAACTAAAGATCTCCCTCTCAATTATGCTAATCTGATTATTTGATTATTGACATAATTCATCGAAATCAATAAAATCCCTCAGATCAAACATCGTCTATTAGTGATCTATCATTAATTTATTATTAATTACCTTAGCCTATTTAATTAAATCAACCTCATTAAATCCCATGGTTAAAGTAATTAATTAAAAGAAATTAATAAATGCTTCTAAATTACAAACTCACCACTAAATGAAAAATTCATCTATGGACCAATGGGAGTTGACACACATGGATCACCTTACATGGATCAAGAAAGGTTCAATCCTCATCACTCATCAAGAATTAATTTCAACCACTCATTTCCTCTCATTCTCCATAAAAGGAGTGAATTTTGAGCTCATAAGGTCCCAATTTATTTACAATATTGCATTAAGCGTATGTTGTAGAATTGCATAAATGCATTTAGTTAATTAGCAAACACTTCAATTTCTTAATGGGATCAAATGAATCTAGAATTGATATGTGTAGCTTAGATGCATTTTAATGGCTTCTTAGCAATTTGAATCTTCCATTTTAGAGTTGTATGTCACTGGTCTAGAGCATAACTCTGAGAGCATTATCATAGTTAGATCAAACTCATTCTAAATAAGAATCTATAACTCGATTTTGATTGTCATGCTTTCATTGATTTCTACTGTGCTAAAAATTGAGTTAATGAGTTATAGAGTGTTGTGTTTGCAGATTTGCAAGTACAGGTGATTCACACATAAACACATACACATTTTTGGCACCCATCGTGAGGATGAGCCCCAAATTTTACCTCACTTTTGAGAATTTTTTTATCATTTAAACTCTCTATTCTATGGTGCGAATTCACATTTCATGAAAAGGATCGCATCTAGTGAATAGGTTCGCACCTGGTAAATCCTGGCTCACATCCCAGAAATCCAAAATCGCATTTAGGAACAATCACATTGGGTAAATTCCAGATTGCATTTAGTTTTATTGATCACATTTAGTGAATCCTTAATCACATCTAGGAAGGCTCGCATTTAGGAGAATTCTTTAGTCGTTTCTAGTGTTCTGATTTGCATAATTAATGGATTTTTAATGGCTAATGGGTGAATTTGTACATGTGATTGATTACCAACAGCCTAACATTGTTTACAAGACGTTTTGACAAGGATTACACAAGTCAAAGATGATGAAAAAATATAGATGTGTGGTCTTGCAGGTTGCCTTCAAGAAACAAACCAAATATTATGCTTGTCTTAAATAATTTCATAGGAATTTAAGCAAATTTGTCATCAATTCCCAAACTAATTAGAGGATATGCTCTTTTCCCTTTGGGAAAATCAGAAACTCAAACATTAGATTGTGATTTGAAGTCAAATTTGAGGTAAATTTATCATGTGCATGATGTGTTTGATAGGAGAAAAGAACATGGATAGGAGAGTATTCTCTTCTCCCTAGTAGAATACTCTTAAGTCGCCAATCCTCTTTTTGCTTTGATCTTTAGAGGGCCTTCCAGTTGAGGAAAATATCTCTCGGGAATGACCCAAGTGAGTACAAGTAGATGCCAACTCTTCAACCTCACTATAATCAAGATGCTTCCTTGAGATTAAAATATCGAAAGACTTAATTGATTTTGTCCTTGGTACATTGATGATAATTCCTTGGACATGATTGGATGTTTTATAGAGCGGAGCCACTTCAATCTCTCTTGTGATACTACAATCATCTAGGTATTCATAGGGCTATATGCCTCAATCTTGCCTTGTGTAATACTATGGGAGACGGTTATGAACGGATGCCCAAATTAAACAAATTCTACTAGTGATCACTCAAACTACCTACAAAAGGTTGGTAATGCTTGTGCAAGGAAAATAGTAATTTCCCCAAGACACTCAACATATCAAGCTCTCTTTGATGTTAATACTCGGCTAATATGACCTCTAGTATCCATTGCATGTTGTTGGACTGCCATTTTCTGAGGAGTCGTTGAGTGTGTTCCTAAGTCAATGAGAAAGTATTTCTGATCTCAACCATAGTTGTTAAGGATAGGTGTGTTTGGAGTCTAAACAACCTTGCTTGATGTGTGTGAATTCAAAATGAATGATAATTACCTCAATCTATCACCTCTCAGATGGTTACTGACATTTTCAAACCTTCAGAATCATGGAAATTCAACAGACAAGCCCTGACATTTGACAAATTTTCCTCATCTTCAAACTAAGTGGAAAATGTAAACCTGTCTGTCAGAAGATCACATCTAGTATACAAGGTCACATTTGGTGAACACACTCACATTTGGTTAATCCAAGATCACATCTAGTAATCTAAGAACACATCTCGTAAACAAGGTCTATTTAGTATCTCATCTAGTAGTGCAGCATCACATCTGGTCTTTTTAGGATCGCATCTGTAGGTAGGTCACATATGGGACAATCAGTATTTTTGCACATGTTAGAGTCTTAATCTTTGCAGTCTTGGATACCCTTTTTTTTCTCTTTCAGGTTTAGTCATCATTATCAGTCGATCTAAAAGTTTTCATAAGTCAAGTTGTAAGTATACTCTACATGCTTTCTAGGTTCTCAAACAATAGTTGCCAAGTCATGTTGTCGTATCACCATCAATCCTCTTTTGTTCCCATCTCACTATCAGGGAATTCTAACCCTCTAACGCTGAAACTTATCACTTTATCTCATCAGATTCACACTTACAAATCCTTTGGAAAAACACACTTGTACGGTTTCAAACCTTTTTGTACATTGGGACACTTTGACAAGACTCCTCTCACGCTTTCATGGTTAACACAAGACAACTAATATCCTATTGACGATTCAAAATGACCTCCTAGACTGATTCAATTCCATCACAGAGGAAAATCAATGACAAATCCTATATTGAATCAAGACTCACCCTCAACACCTCTTAACACAAGACAATAGGACATATCCACCATGGATATACCCTATGAATGGAATTCTACATTTGATAAACACAATTATGAAAAAGACAATCGAGATGAAGGAAATCATCATAGTCCCATGTTTGACTCTGATAGTGATGAAGACATAACTGAGGAAGAATATCTTAGACTTAAGCAAAGCAAAAAGTTTTAGAAAATGTTGGAGAAAATCATTGGTGAGGATAAAGAAAAATTCTTCCTCCATTTAGCTTCTCTAGGAGTAAAGCTCCCTAAAGACTAAGATGTTGAACAATTGAAAGCTGAAGAATTACAAACACCTATTTCAATTCTCTCAAAACAACTATATACGAACAAACGAAACTTAAGGAGCTTAAAAAAGAGGAGAGACCAACAAAGAAATAATGGTTGGAACACATATGTCTGTTCCCATTCGATAAGAGCTTAAACATGATTCTCTTTCCACTTAATATGGGAAGACCTAATTATGATAAGTACATGGGAGATATGGATCTACATGATCATGTGAGAATTTTGTGCCTTGAGTATAGAGTTCATGGATGAACCTACATACTTGATGAGACTGTTTCCAGTAATCTTAGGAATACCATGCATGTAATGGCTCTCCAAATTAACACCAAGCATACAAACATTTGAAGAAATGATCCAAAGGTTCGTCCAATAATACTCATATAATATACAACACACTACTAATATGATGGACCTATGTAACACAAAGGAATGAACTGTCAAACCTATTATCAATTTCTTACAACAATGGAGAAAAATGTTGGCAAGGTATTCAAGACAAATACCGAATTGGGAAAGATGGAAATATTCATCAATAACTTGGTACCAGAAATGAATTATGCTCTTCAAATGCAATATTCTCCTAGTTTTGATAGAGTGATTAAAAATGCCATTCGAGCTGAAGACGTCATGGTTAGAAAAGGATAAATTAAGCTTTATAAAGAGAATAAGTCCTCCAATAACAACAATTACAACAACATAGATAAACCTAAATGTTGGAACAAGAAAAAGCATGTTTCTAATGATGGAGTTGTGGATGCATCCAATGTGAATGTTAAACCAGTCGTTTTGAATCTTACAAGTAGCCTACAAGAAAACAAATAGGTTAAGACAACAATGACAACCATTCCAAGAGCGAATAATGAGACAAACAAGAATAAGACTTGGGCTGCTAGACCCAAGCGTACATTCACTCCATTGGGAGAATCCCCTGAGATGGTTTTGAAGAATCTTTTGGAAAATAAAATAATTAACTAATTAGAGTCAAAATTATGGGAACCAGAAGTGAGACCAAGGTGGTGGAATGATAATAATTATTATACCTTTCATAAAAAAAGGACATAAGACCAATGACTGTGTAAAACTTAAGCATGTTATACAATATCTCATAGATGGAGATAAGATCAAAGTGGAAGGACACACTTCGAATGAGGATCATACGAAATTCACAAAACCATTTCCTAATTATGAAAAGGGAGAAGCCTCTAAATCTAAAGGAAATGAAGTAAACTATACCTATTCTAATAATGATAATGTGATCAACATGCTAGAAGTAAAAGACGTATCAATCAATATGACCACTATCAAAAGTGTAAAAGACAAGGTTGCACACTCAAATGCAGTAACACAAAGTCAAGCCAAGGTGATAATTAAGGGAGTTAAATCCTCATCAAAATAGACGACACCAATTAAACCACCTATTATCACAATCCCTAAACTAGTGGCATCAAAACAAGTTATTCCCTCTCCGTCAGCCAACTATAATCTGATAGATCAATTGCAAAGGACCTCATCTCAAACATCCATATTTGAGTTACTAAATATCTCTCTGGTACATAGGGAAGTTCTTGAACAAGCCCTACGTGCAGCCAATGTCCCAAAAGACATAGATATAGACAAATTCTAGGCTATGGTTGGTCATATAACGTCGCCTCACTATCTATCTTCTTCATAAGAAGATGAAAAATCTTTGAATCATCCGCATAATCAGCCCTTACACATTGAGGTTTTGATTCACAAACATCAGGTAAAGCGTGTATTGATAGATGGAGGCGGGGTTTTGAACATTTGTACCTATAGTTTGGTCAAGGCACTAGGGTTTTTAGAACATGCAATTGATCCACAAAGAAAGATAACTATTAAATCCTATGATGAGGAAGAAAGATCATCCAAGGGACTAGTTGTGCTACCTATCAGAATAGGTCCAATAGAACGAGATGTGATCTGTCAAGTTCTTGATTTACCATTAGCTTAGAACATACTATTGGGAAGACTATGGATACATGATATGTAGGTGGTTCTATCCACTTATCATCAATGCATCAAATTTCTACACAATGGAGTAGAAGTTACAATTCCCTCAGATTCAAGTTACAACTATAACAATGTGAAGGCAGATAACATGGTTCCTCACAACAAGGAAGTTCCTAAAGAGTTTACAGTTGAAACCTCAAAAGACATGGTAATGAGAAGCTTTGGGAAACCTTTAAACTTGAAGAAACCAACATGGGTATCTTATCAAAGCCTATTGTTAATACCCATTTCATTTATAGTTCTTAGACTCCGTTTGTATAACACTCCTTGATATGTACTTAAGGGGATGTGTTAGTGTAGTCATGTATCCACCATTTACTTAATATTACTTAGGTTGTTGGTTTCTAAATTAGACACGTTAGATATTTTTATTTTTGTGTAATTGAGAAATTAGAAAAGGCAAGCTAGAAAATTGTAGAATCAACATTTTATTAGGTTAGTCACATTAAAGGGTGATATTTATATTTATGGTGAATAAGATTATTTCTAAGGTTAAATTTAAGATTTATAAGTTCAGAGGATTCCTCCCTTTAGAATTTCATATGGTACAATTTGGAGGATGGGTGATGAATGAGAATATGAGATATTTTTAATAGATTATCTCCATGAGAAGAACATATTCAAGAGCTTATGAAAGGATCTTATTGATGTAATATAATCATGTTGTTTTCTTTTCATTTGAATTTAAATCTGTAACATTTTATTTGTGTACGTAAAGTTTTAACGAGTAGCTATAATTTCATACCCTTTTATATCTAGATTAAGCTCATATTTGTTTTTGGCATGGAATGACAATATGTTTCCTCTTCCCTTCCAACATGATATAAGGGTCTTTCCAATAGAAAGAATGATCTATTTGGGAAGGCTACCTATCTTTAGAAGATATATTTTCAACTTAGTCTATTAATATTTAAGCTATTTTTAGTTGGAGGATGTATTTTGAAACTTTGAGAGATTTTTGAATATTACTAATTTATTTAAGTGATAGTTATTTTCAAACACATTATTGTAATGGTGAAATTGGCACAATCATGTCATTTTTAGTTTTCTTCCACAACCGTAGATTATCTTTAATTCAATTAAATTTCAACAAGTTACATATTCTTACACGCTAGGTTTTTCTTATACCTCGATCCTATACATCTCTATTTCCTTTCGATTACACACACTTCCATGCAACCTTGAGATTATTGTTTCCATGCCTAAGTTCATGTTCATGCAACTTGAGGTTTATAACAAAAAATATGGAAATCAATCTTAGATTCAAATATTTAGATCCAAGTTTCAACTTTTCCACCTCTTCCTACCAACCATTATTATTTGTCTTGGTATACATTTATGTGACATGTTGTAATGAGTTGTTATATAAAGACATTCAAAGTACCATTAGTTCATAATCTAAAATACAAGTAATTGAAAGCAAAAATCATTACAACATACTTCAATTTCCAAAGAATCAAAATCTCCATCATATGCATAGAGACCACTTACAATATTTTATAAATTGCATTTGAATATTCACTCAATGTCATAAAGCAAATCAAATCATGGATTTGATATTTTAGAACTTAAACTTACTAATCTATTAGATTCTCTTAAGGTGTTTGTAAACACTCTGCTCCTTACAAGCTAGCCAATTATCTAAGCTAAAAGAATAATTTGTAGGAATTCTTTTTCTTTTTGCCAATCTAGATGTATCCTCAACAATCAAAGATTAAATCCATGGTGTGTAGGAGTAAACTAAATAGTTGGATTCCAAAACTTTCTTTAGATTAAAGGTCACACTTTTTAAAATAATGCATCAATTTGAAGGCCAAGTGTTTCACTCCTCTCATTTGATTCACACTTATTAGTATTCATTTATTTACTTAAATCTAAAACTAATCTAAGATTATTGTTTACATTCATTTGCTAGCCTAGATTATTTATATATAGAGCAATCTATTTCCTTAGAAAAAATTAATTTTCAATTGTGATTAAGAAAGGTTTAGATAACTGATTTGTTTTCGTAAAAGAATTTACAAATAAAATTTCAAACTATTCATAAAATATTTATAATTTACATTACAAAATCTAATAGTAAATTTTGTTATACAAAATATGATTTCATTATTCTATTAGAGTTTGAACATTACTCTTCTTTAATCTTCTAACTTTAAAGAATTTTAAAATTTAATTCAATATTCGTAATTTTGCATTGCAAAGTTAATCTTTTCTTATAAACATAATTTTAAATTGAAGAGGATTACTTTGAGGAACCATTGAATTCTCTTTTCAAAACAGTATTCAGATTAAATTTGATTTCTTAATTTTATATTGCAAAGTTAATCCTATCTTATATTCCAAAATACAGCCATGTATCTTCCAATTTTGTATTGCAAAGTTAATTTATCTTATATTCCAAATTACGGCCATATATCTTGCATACATCATAAATATCAATACAAATTTGCCCTGTTTTGTTTAAACAAGACTTTCTTAAAATTTATTATACCTTCAGAATTCAGGTTTCATATTGCATGCCCAAAGCTGCATACAGTACCTCACTCGCACTGACAGGCACCAGATTTGTACACATTTCAAATTACCATTAGATTCTCTCCTTATTCATCTTAACATCCTAAGACACAAAGATTTTGTTTTTCTTCAATTTGGGGATTCTGCAGTGTCTGACAATTCAATTCAACTGTATCTAGGGATACTCTTCTTTCATACAATTGTAAGAAGAATTATTAAAACTCAATATAAACCCAGAAAAAAACTTATTTATGTGTCTTTGCGAAAGCTCTCACACAAAGAAACAATCTCACATGAAAAGAATAAGGAACATGATTGGGAAAAAAATCCACGGAGCTAAGTCAAATCATGCAGGCCTAAACATTGATCAACACTATGGAAATCTAGAAAGGACTGTAACAGCTTAGGAGAAGCGAATAGCTTTGCTAAGAATCCACATTACAAGAGAGAACTCAAAGGCGAAGAGTGTATGCAGCAAAGCACGATCCAGAACAAATCCAAACAATGTGATGCCACCATTGTTGTGTTGTAAATATGTAACTGCACAAAATAAAGCAAATTTTAGTCACAAGCCAGATACATGCAATACCTGCCTATGAATTAAGCATCAACATGTAAAGTTTCAAATCACAGTACTACAAGCTTTTGCCTTTTAGATCTGAGGCAGCAAGATGTTTTCTCGATAGTTTTGGATGCCTGAATTAGATTTCTTCAATCCAGTCATAAAAAATTATTGAGAAAAGGATTTTGCTTGTTTTGTTTAGGACTCGAGAACATGATGAACTTCAAATCCACAAGAATAACAGAGCTTATGCAGAGATCCTCACAAAGTCCTTAAAAGTGAGAACTGTGATATTAATATCTTCCCTTTCTTGTCTGTTCACAGAACTTATGTCTGCACAGTAATTTTACTAATATATAAGGAAACTGAAGTGAAAGGATCAACATTTTGTTAACTAGGCTTGAGAGAAATATTGCCTGACTTTTGGAATATCTTTTAGAATTAGAGATCAGGACATGGATTCTGGTTTTTTGTATATTAAAAAGGGGAGATAAGGAACAGAGTGGTGGAATAGTCTAATGAATCAGAAGTAAGATTGGTTATGGCAATCACAGTTTCCGTTTTTCCCTTAAAAAAAGAGGCCCCTATATTCTGTGATTATGTCATGCAGGGTGGAAATTATGTTGCGCTAGAAGAGAAAGCAAGATGGCACAGACATAAGCAGGAATTGGAAAAATCATTGACGTCTCCATAATTTGTTGCCCAAAAGTACTTGGATGTCAACAATGCTCAATGAAACACAGAATGAGGTAGTTCCAGTTAAGAAGGGGTCGATAGCACAAACCATTGTAGGTTATCTGTTTACTATAAAGATTCTTCTGTAGTTCTGACTGGGAGAGATATTACCACAGATCTAAGGCAAAGGGCAACTGGTAACAAATTTCATTAAATTATTTTTTCTCCATACTTGAAAGATTCCTCTTGAGTTCTGAGCCGGTGAGATATTAGCACATATCAAAGGACAGGGGCAACTGATCACAAATTTCATTTTATTACTTTGATACTTAATTTCATTACATTTTATTTGCTAAAGTTATACTGATAATAGATCATCTAGTGTGATCTATAATTGATATAAAAATCAATACAACGTTTTATTCAAAATCTTTTCAATTCAAGAGACATCAAATATTATGTTTAATGAAATCAATTTATTCAGTGAAAATCACTTACCAAATGCTTGTCTAATCTCAAAGGCAGCTGAAGCATCCTTGGATGGAAACATGAAAAACACTTCCGATGTCTCTGAATCACTGGCAGAGTCAACACAGGAGAAAGGATTTACAGAACTCTCTACATGTGATTGAGGTGATGGTAAATTTTCTGTCTGAGGATAAGAGGAACCATAGGATGTGCAGGTAGCCAGTACATGCCATCTTGTAGCCACGGAAGCTGTTCCTTGAGCTCTATGTGTAATTCTTGCAGCTCCCAATAAGCAAAGTAAGAAACCAGTGACTTGGACTACAGAACAGACCTGAGCAAATGAATATGATCAAATCTTAGATTCTAATGTCCAACCCGACAATTCTCTCACTTGAATTGTGACACAAGCAATGAATAATTATCCTATTTTTACTAACAAAAAAATTTCATTAATCCATATAATTCAGGGGGCATTGCCCTCTGAGGTACCTTGTTTGGTGATGCATATTGCAATCAAATGAATGAAAATTAATCAATTGAATTAACAGGTCATTTCTAGCAAACTGTGTTGTATCATACATTCATACATTTAGAAAATTATGCCATGATCCTCTGCCCTAATTCCTAATCGGAACAAAAGCTATGAGCATATATTGGTAAAAGAAGAGCAGATTTGAATAAGGATGAAAGAAAAACACGGAAGAGAAAACATACCACTAAATCTCCAGAATTGAAGAAATTGATCTCGGTGCGAGAGGACAATGTCATCAGAAGAGCAGCAAACTGACTGATGGTAATTGTGAGAAAAGAAGCAAGAACAAAAAAGCGGAAACGGTGGCTGGTAAGAAACAATTGATGCCTGATTCTCATGTGCTCCTTCAAAATTATACTAACATCAGAACTGTACTCTTCCAGAAACTTCCTGAAACCATCGAACCGGAGAATTTGCAGGTGACATGTCAAGCGGAACAGCATACAAACTAAGAGGTAAACACCGGTTCTATAAAGCCACGACATAATAACAGCCGTAAAGACCAACAAAGTGCTAAGAATCCGGCCACTGATGAATGGAATTGAGACGGTTACAGTTGAGTACCATAAAATTTTGTGAATAATTTCAATAAGGAAGGAGGGGAGGAGAATCCAAGCTAAAAGTTTGAAAGCTTTATCAAGCTCCTTTGTATACCCTAATTGCACTTGAGCAGTGTCGTCACAGAGTTGGTCCAAGAACAAGAATTTTCTGAGCCCATATTTCCGCAGGTAGCGGGAAAGGGAAATAAAAGAGATGGAAGCAAGGATGCACTGAGGAATCTGAACGAGCTTATCAAAGGCATAACCTTGTTTATCGCATTTAGGGCATTCTACAAAGAAAGAACTAAAAACAGGAACACAAATTGTAAACAAAATAAACAGAATCACTGAAAATGCTCTGCTGAATCTGGTGGATTGATCAAGTCCCCAGCAGCAAAGGCTTGTCCTGAAATGCCTCAGTTCATCTCTGCGGCTCGAGCTGGATCTTTTATAATCCTTACTCAGGAGGGAAACCTCGCCACTGTTGCAGCCGCTGCCCTCCTCCTCATCTTTAATCCTCTCCTCTATGAGTACACATCCAAGATCCTCCATTTCTACACTGGTTTCTAGACCAAACTACTACAATTGCCTCTGCTGAGCTCCATTGAAAATGAAGCATATATAAGAAATCCATGGCTTCTCTACAGAATAAGATTCCAAGGAAATCAAAGAAAAAGATGTTCTTGGCAATACAGTGAAAGGATTCAACCGACCAAGAAAATGCATAAAATTAAAATGCAATCTGTTGCTCTCTTTGGTTTTCCTTTGAAATTCTTTATGTTTTGAAGTAAAGAAGCGACTGTGAAAAAATCCTAAAGTAATATTGCAGCTTAAGACGCGTAGGGAGATTCTTGCAAGTTTCTTCTTTCTTCAGTGCTTTGGCATTTCGGCTTTTGCTTTTCAAACAGAATGTAGCTTTCCGACTAGGCCTAAAAATGCCATTCTTTCTTCTTCTAAACAAGACAATTGATCTCTTTAATTTTTTTTATTTTTATATCAACTTGTTCATCTTTCATGCCAAGACTTGGGTGGTCTAAGTAGTTCATAGGATCTCTATGAGATTGTTTTGTAATTGAACTAAGAAGTGGGGTTTTCTTGCTAGTTCTTTCTCTATGGAGTTCTTGAACTAGTTTTTATTTATTATATAATAATTATAGTGGTATCTTCCACTTTTGTCTAAAAAAAAAAAACGATGAACAAGTGAAATCTTTGTAAGATTTGACTGTGAAGTTACCTAATAATGCAAATCAGTGGAAGGGGAGTATCAACATGAAATTAAAAATGATAAAATAAATAATATTCTATTCATAAGAATGCAAAGCATGGAAGTAGAGTGATTACAATGGAAGTAAAAGGTGAGTATATATAGGATGGACCATATAAGAGACTAAAAATACGACGATTACTAGATAACGTAAAAACTTTCATAAATAAACATAATTAAATATGAAACGGATCTAAGTGGTGAACTAGCGAGGAAATAAACTATTTATGAAATATGCCACATTCACACCAACCATTTGCTTCCTCTCATGACCCCTTATGTGCCACTTAGGAGGCAAAGAAAAAGATGCAATAGATGAGTCTTAAGTACAAGGTTTGATGAGGTAATCATGTACAAGCAAAATCTCTCTAACAAGAACAAAACGAGAAATACCTAGTGGAAAAACCTCTCACCACCCTTACGAGAGGATGAAATAAGAAGAGCTCAGTAAATCCCCTAGAAGGACTAATGTCCCACACCCCCATGAGATCTTGTAGATGGAAATACCTCCTCTAAGTGAAGGGTTTGGTGGAAATATCATCAACTTGCTCTACTAAAGGGCAATTGTGGCAATCAATGACCTACTCATGTATCAACTCCCACAAAAAGTGCATGTGGATCTTGATGTGTTTGGTTCATTGATAATGGATTATATGTTTTGAGATCTATATGGAACTTGGGTTATTCCAATAGATAATAACTTTGAAAAAGAAATTTTAAGCTCAATGAGGATATTTTGAAGCCAAAATGCCTTAGGGGTGGTATTTACAACCCTCAATAGCCAAGCTAAGTCAATAGGTGAATGATGGTGTGTTGATTCTTTCTCTACCAGTGAATGGGACTAGAACCAAGGTAAATGTTGTAGCAAGGTGTAAAGTTATAATCATCAAGCTCACTAGCCCAATCAAAGTCTGTGTATCTAATCAAATATAAGCTTGTACTTGTCATTAGGGAGCCCCAAATCTATGAGTGTCCTTGATATAGTGAAGAATGTGTTTGGTTATTTTCTAATGAATCTCATTAGTCATGCTAAATGCAAGGGGGGGATAAATTAATTAGATGAGATTTCCTACAAATTGGCAAACAAGGTAGAATCGATCGATAGAATGGAACACTAGAACTCAAGTTTGAATCCTAGTAGAAATAGAGTCAGTTTAGGCTTGCAATCATCTATATAAAATTGAGCAACAAGAATTTTTTCACAACCAATACTTAGGGAATCCTCTTAGTATCTTCCACCTAAATTAGAAGCATCAACTCAAAATATTCTTACTACAATGTGGTAAGCTTTCAATGTAAGGGTTATCCCTAGACCTCAGTCTATACCTTGAGAGTTCATCCAGGATGACCTTGCTTATGTATCCCTTCTTGAGAATCATAGGCCTCATAATTCACACACTAGTAATAGAAAAAATACATCCTCATATCCAAGATTAGATCTTTGAGCTCACTTTTTAACTAAAACTATTCATGGATTTTATGCTTACAAATTAATCTAATTACAATGACATCAATGCATTCCAAACCATGGACATAAAAAATTGAACCTTTTTTCATCATCGACTTTCTTCATTAATTAGTCATATCCTAATAAATCTTAAACAATCCTAATCTAACCCTAACCCATCCTAACTAATCCTAATCACTTCCTAATTCATCCTAATAATTTCGATTCCATTCATTGATCTAACTAATATCCCTTCTCTGACATACTAATTAAATAATATTTATTATTTAATTAATTTATCTTTTTCTTCTGTTGATCAAATAATTTTAATTATTTTATTAATTATTCGCTTTCGCTTAATTATTCTTATCTTTCAAGAATAAATAATTTTATAATCATTTAAATGTCGAACATTTCCTCTATGATCAAATTTATTCACCATCCACATTTCTCTCTCAGTTAAAAATGAGTAAATATTCATTTACTTATGTTTGCTCACAAAAACTAATAATTTGAATTATATATTCCTCATTTTCTACTCACAAGCCCACTCTCTTTTAGTCTCCACCACTTGTCTTCAGACTCCTTCTAGTAAGTTCCCCACTCTCATCCTATCTTTGACAAATTTACTCCTACCCAATCCTAGTCATCCACCCCTTTAGGGTTGAATTTGAACTCTACTATACATCTCTCTCCCTCCAAATCTATAAATTTGAACCTCTCCATCCATTTAATATTTAACCAAGATTCATGATCTCTTCTTCTACCAATCTATTATTGTGCTTGTAGGTTTATGAGGGCAATACTACTTTTAGTTTTGAAGGAGAATCATGAACAATCTATTGGAAATATGTGTTGTGGTATTGTTATTGATGTCAACCCTTACCATTATGTTTTTTGTATAGTTATGGTTGTCAGTTTGTGGGGAGAGTGTTGAAGGTAGGATGTGGTGTTGTATTGTTTTGTTTATCCCCAACGTTGTAGATCAACAAAGACAAAATTGTTGGAAGACTAATGATGTTTTGTTGTAGTTTCCATAGAATGTAGAAGATACTTCAAATGGTTGATAGTTTAAGTTATTCTCTATTGTGGATGTCCAACACCTACTTGGTGTTGATGTCTACACTCAATATGTTGTGATGGTAGTGATTATTTCCTTACAGAGATATAATTTTTTTATAATGTCTATGGATTACAAATGTTTCTATTTAGGGTGTTGTTGTTCACTTGTTTTGTTGATTGGAAGTATTTCCATGTTGGTGTAGTGTAAGGTTGGATGTAAACCCTCATTGGTGTTGATAACATTGTGTTGAACATTAGAGATGTAGATGAGAGATGATGTGAAGGATCTTGGTTATTGGTATAACTTTTTGGTTGCGAGCAGAGATTGATATCATAATTATGTCATATTAAGATGAGGATTAGAAGCATTGAGATAAGGATCAAAACTATTAAGGTGAGGATAAGAAATGTTGAGATGAGGATTATAACTATGCCAATGTTGTTGTGATGCTATGAGATATTTATCTCTTCTACTTCTCTTGGATGAGTAATTATTACAAAGACATTTTGGTCATTGCAAGATGTTGAAGTGTGAAATTGTACATAAGAGCTTCGTTGGCTACCCAGAAGAATGTTTTGCATTCCTCCACATTGTTGCTATGGTCTTGTATTTTTCATCATCTATTTTTTTGTGTTGTGGATGTTTCACTCCTATTATTTTAGATCCTTGGTGTTTTTGCAAATGTCTTTGGTGTATGCAGTGTGTTGGTAGTTTGGGTATCTATAAAAAATGGTCTAGAAGATGTTCTGCATTTCTCTACATTAATGTTTCTAATGTTACAACTAGGAGGGAATGTACATAGTTTTTGTGCATTGTGTTAGTTCCAATATTTGATAATGCAGTTTACCACAAGTATGTTTATGGTGATGTGTTTCATAATTACGTTTCCTAGCCTTCCATTTATGAATAAGTCTATATAAGAATGGTTGTGGCAACTTGGTCAACATGAAGCTATGAAGTATGTATTTTGGAATGATGCATTATAATGTCAAAGAACATCTTAATGTAGTGTGCATGACAGTGGTTGTTTGTTCCAGTACTATATTGTATTTGAAGTTGGTTTCCTATGTAACTTGTGGATGTTTAGTCGACAATGTCTTTCTTCTTTCTTATGCTTTACATTTGGGGTTTGCACTAACAAAAAAATCACCATGTGTTGTTTTGGAGCCATTCTATTGATCATGATGATCCAAACTGTGCAAATTTAGTTTGATGTCATGTTTTTGAGCCGACTGGTGGGTTACACACTACATCTATATGCTACCTTATTTCTAACATTGGAGGATGTACACCAATATATTTAATGTTTGTGACTACTTTGGAATGTGATAAGACTTTTTAATTCGTCTATTTCTCTTGCTTTGGACTGCTTTCATCACATTATGTTGTTGAGGTCATTGCTTTAGGCCAACCTAATTATTGTTTTTCTTGATGAGATGTATATTTAGAATATCAAATCAACTAAAAAGTATGTCGAGTATATGTGGATTGTGGAAGATGAGAAAATGAGGAAGCAAAAGTATGTGGTGGAGGTTGAGGAGTTGAATTAATGAATGGTTTCTTAAGGCATCATGTCAAAAGCATATTTATTCCAAGGAGATTGTTGGATGCTATATGAAAAGACTTGTATATTATAGTTCATTTTATATATCTTGCGCTAAGATAGTGAGTCTCCTCTACAAATTCTTCTTGTAGCTTGGTATAAAATAGAGAGTCTTAGCTGCAAGTTTGGTTGTGAGCCTTATTGCAATAATTTTCATATATTGTGAGATATCCTCACCATGATTTTTCCCTCATTTGGTTTTCCATGTACAAATATGGGTTTCTCTTGTGCATTGATGCCAGTTGCATTATTGTTTTTTGCTGGTGATTGAATTCATAAGTTTTGATACTAAACTAAAGAGGCTAAGTTTTGTTAAAGTGTGATTCACCCCCCCCTAAACTCAATCTCTAGGTGTGTTCAACAATTTGTATCAGAGAAAGGTTCCTGTGGACTAAGCTTAATTACTTGAGGAAGGTCCAAGATGGAAAAATATGGATCTCACAAGGCTCTTAAGTTTGATGGTTCAAACTACACACTCTATAAAGTAAGAATAGAAGCACATTTAACCTCATTATAAGTTAATTTTTAGAACTTTTTCATAGGTGGTTATTCTCCTCTTGTTGGTCCTCCTACAAAACTGGTTAAAATTAGGGCATATGAAAATAATGACAAAACAAGGAATGCAATTTTGAGTGGGATTACAGAACCATAACTGGTAAAGACGATGCATTATAGTACTATTGCTAAAGAATTTTGAGATAAGCTCAGTGACATAAATGAAGTAGGTGGTAAAGTAAAGTAGATGAAGATGCAAAATTTCAAAACTATATTTGATACTCTAAAGAATGGGGAAGATAAAGGCTTTTCTAGCTATATGCTCTAGGTATATGAAGTGCTAAATGAAATCATAGGTATTAGTGAAGAATTGAAAGAATATGAAGTTATAAAAAAAGATACTTAGATCTCTTCCTAAAAGCTATAGTCATGTGGTTTCTACTATTGAAGAAAGTAAGGAGTTTTATAATTATTTAGTGGATCAACTGTATGGTGATCTAACTACATTTGAAATGAGGGAATTTGACAAAGATACTCCTAAAAGGGAGACAACATTTAAGGTTGGTAAGAAGGTATCTAGGATGATGTTGATCAAATTGACGACTTTGATAAAGTTGAAGCATGAGGTCTTCAGTGAAGGGGCAATACAATACCACGTGCATTCATATTGGGGGGTTTTAAATGGGCAAGAAAAGGGAGCAATATATTGCCTAAATAGGGGGGAGGGGAGTTTTTAGGTAGGGGGTGCGGGTTTATATAAGAAAAGGGGTACAAGGGGTACTAGGTGGGTATTGGAGGGGGTGACAAAAAAATAGTTTGGGGCAATATTTAAAAAAAATAGGGGGATTCTTTAGTATGCCATGAATGCATGTGCTATGATTCAATTTCACTAGGTCAAGTCCCTATGAGTTGAAGAAGACTTTATAATAAGGTTAAAGAATAGTACTAGAAAATACAAAGGTAAGTTACCTTTCAAATGTCTTAATTTTGGTAGAATCAGTCATTTTGCTTCAAAATGTCCATTTAGAAAATCATAAGATAGCAATAAAAGAGAACTTAAAGGATAATATATGCTCCTCATAAGAGGGTAAAAGTACAAACCTATGTCACACTTTTATAAAGGAAAAGGACCACATTATGGAAACTGTTCAACTTTAACGACATAAAAAGTGGCATTTGTATTTAGAATTTAAGGATGATGTAAATTGGTGACATGTGTAAAAATGGATGAAGTTTATGCCTATAATTTTTTAAATTTTTTTTGAACAAGAATTGACATAGTTTTCTAATTTTTGAAGCCCATTTTTCAATTGTTGAAAACTGAAGAAAATATGGGGTCTAGTTCCCACCAAACAAGAATATGGAAATAATCTATTTTTCCTCTGATTTCAAAATATGTTAGAGATAAAATGTATAGCTAGTGCAGGAAAGAAGAAAGATTTTTTTTCAAGGTATATTTTCTCCGTTATAACTACTCAAAGTTGAACTTACCTGAAATCGACAGTTTTCATCTCCCACCAAATTTCCCCTATCAAATCTACACCATTCAAAAAAAAATTACATATTATTGAAGAGGACTCTCTCCTCTCGTGTTAAATATAAAATTTAATTTTTTTAATATGATTTACTATTTTTTTTATTTATTTGAAGCAACATCTTCTCGAATGTTAAAATACGTACTTGTCGTATTTTGAAATTATAATATATTAGATCTAATCAAAATGCTATAAACTTTATATGACAAAAATCTTGACTCTGAGCTCTACAAAAGGGTTTTTTTAATATTTTTAAAAAATATCATTAAAAAGAGTAGGGGTTATTGAAACAAAATTTTTTTGAAATAAATTTATTTCTTTGGTAATTGGTATAAAAAATGCATTTAATAGACATTTCCAATTGGTAAAGTTTAACCACTTATCTAGCTTAGCTAGAATGAATCTAACTAGACCATATGTTTGATGAAAATTAATTTTTATTTAGAAATACTCAAATTCAGTTGTGCTGATAAGTTGTCCTGAAACGTGACACAACTTTGTGCTTTTACCCAAGATGAGGATCAAAATTATTTAAATGATGAAAATAAATTATGGCCTTGAAATTTGATGATAAAAATAATGATGTTTAAGGATTGCAAGATGTCTCATACCTTGCAAGATGATAAGGTCAATGAACAATCAATGATTGTATGGATAACCTTGCATGAAAAAATAGAAGAAGAAAATGCATGGGTGATTAAGAGTGGATGTTTTTATCATATGACTGGTGATAAAGGAAAGTTTATCAGTCTTAAGAAGTGGATTATAGGATCAATTAAGTTTGGTGACGAAGAATGTACCCAAATTTGTAAAATGGGTACAATAACAATTGATGAAAGAAAAAAATAGTTGATGTTCTTTATTTTAGGGTATTAAAACATAATCTTCTCAGTGTGAGAAAAATATTCATCATGGGATATAATCTCACATTTCATGATAAAGGTTGTTAAATCGCAAAGGAAATCTCAAGAAAACTTGTAGTAGAAGAAACCAAGAGAAATAGTAATATTTATCATCTTAAAGAGGCTAAAGGAAGAAGATATAAATTGGCACAAACTAATGAATGTTGGCTTTGGCACAAAAGGATGGGTCACATCAACTTTGACAATGTGGTGAAGATCCACTCTACACATGCGGTGAGAGACATGCCAAAGATCCTCAAGCCTACAAACACCTTATGTGAGGAATGTGAGATGGGAAAGTAGAAAAGGAAAAAAATCAAGAGCAAGGAGTGATCCTCCACAAATCCTTTGGAGTCGGTGCATATTTATCTCTGTAGACCTACCAGGACAAAAGGCCTCAATGGTGAAAGGTACTTTATGTTTCTTATTGATGATTATTTTAGGATGAATTGGGTTACATTCTTAAGATAAAAATTTGAATCTCTAGAAATGTTTAAATATTTGGTTGAGAATGAAGTAGATGATAAGATCTGATAGAGGGGTGAATTCACTTAAAATGAGTTTGAGGTATATTGTGAAGATCATGGTACTATGAGAAAACTCTTTGTAAGAGAGAGGAAAATTAGGCATATCAAAACCTGCAACAAGAGTGTTAGACAACCACATAATCTATTACTCAAATAAAAAAATCTATTATATCAATGAGAGGATGTGTTAGAACTAAAAAATGCATGTAATTTTTGAGACCCTTCTGCCTTTGAAATTATACTTTGGTCTTGCATTTTTCAAATTTTCAAAATTGTTAGCCATTTTCCTTTACATATGTTCCTGCGTTGTGTTTCATGTGTCATCATGTCAATTTGTTTCCCTATTTGTTTATGGATATGGTCTTTGGTTGATTTATTTTCAAGTATTATGGTCAAATATTTCATGTTTTATGTTCTGTGACCATATATTTCCTAAGTCCTAGCATAGCGCCTAAGTATTTTCCCCTTGCATAATAACTTAACCATTATGTTAGGAAACAATTGAGAATATCAGGAAGGAGTATTCTCACAATGCTAATGCCCGTGTGCTTGATTACGGTTCTGATATGGATGAAAAAATTAAAAAAGAAGTCAAGATAGCTATGATACCTATCCAGGAGAAGACAAGCAGGAATGAGGAAATGTTAAAACACTTGCTTAGCCTGGTTAATACAGGTATGAAGTCTACCCTGGAGAACTTGAATACTCTGAGTAAAATGCTGGAAGGAAACAAAGATACAATTGACCTCACTGACCCTACCTAGTAGATGGGACCTGGTTCCCATACTAGGTCAAAGAAGCATAAGGTTGATGATCAGGACATTCAGAGGCTAAAAGATAATGTTAAGACCATGTAGACTCCGCTAGAGGACTCTGAGAGCTTCTTGAAGACTATGTCTTGACCTCGGTGCTGGTGGCTTTCTTTCTCTATTTTTCTTCCAGTGTTTTTTGCTTTTTTTTATGTAGGTGCTTTTTGCTAAATTTGGGAGTTTTCCCTTTGTAGCCTACTCCTCTCCTTGGGGTAGCTAGTTGTTCTTTGGATCTTCATGCTTATCTCTCTTCTCTTTTGTAATAGGGTTTCGGGGCGCCTTCAAAACCTATTTTTACTGTAATAAAAAACTTAACCATTATGTTTTACACATGCTTTAAGTTGAATATCAAAATTATTGTCACAAACCCATGAATGTTAAGTCCTAATAGCAGGAAATATTGTGAGGTTGTGATTGAATGGTGGAATTTTAATGATTTCTTTGTCATATCCTCATGATAGTTATGGAGATAGATAGCTATCGGTCGTGGGGCTGCATGATAGTTTATGGGCGGTTGTATAACATGTTGTCATATCACGTGAGTTGAACAGGAGGATAAGGACTCTAGCCTACGAGGAGGCAAAAGTGAGCCATGTGTCATTATCTTGGACCTTTGAAGAAGTGAATAAAATATATAGCCTCACATCCTTGTAGTAGTTTGTTGATGTAGTTAGTTTGACCTGCGAGCTTGTGAGTGGATTATTTTAAATGACCATGAAGGTTTATTGCATATTTGTGACAGTTAATAAGGAAGGTGTTTGCAAGTTGTGATCTTGGAAGGAGAAAGAAAATATTATGAAAATTCTTTTTTGCGACCTCACAACTGGATACATGTGGTCTAATTTTAACCAGTGAGGTGGGAAGAATGCTACATGTGGCACTCAAATGCATGGTGGAAACAAAGAATGATTTAATTTACCACACGACAATAGGATTAAAAAATGGGTAAGTTTGCATGATGCAGGTTTGTGAGGTGATAACACTTGTAAAAAAACATTGGCCTCACATCCTTGCGAGCCTAAACTGCAGTTAATAAGATGGGTCACAAGATTGCAAAAGAGTAAAATGGTAACTCAATATGGGTTAGTTGCAACCTTGTAACACTTTGTAGAGGCAACTTGGAGGGCTTGCGGCTACGCAAGGAGCTGACATGTGTCCAAGGGAATTTTAGAAAGGAATATTAAGAGGACCCACAAATGGTTAGTTGCATGCGCAGTTGTATGAGCTTTAACAAAATAGATACTTGTCATATGGAGCTGATGTAGATGAATTCTACTAATGTATATCAGTTGAAGTTATTTGACTGGCTGTCACAACCCATTTTTTTTAGAGTTCTATTTAAGATTCCCTAATTTTCAGGATTTGGTTACTCCCAACAAAAAATACTTATAAATAAAAATATAGCAAAACCTATTTATACGTGTTAAGCTAGAGATTAAAAGAAAATGGTTATGACAGAACTGGGGAAATAAATGTGCACGACAGTAGTGGGGGAGGGAGATGATCTTCATTTCTTTTTCTTGATGGTAATCATCTGCAAGTATGACAACCTCCTGTGCAGGCCATTTTTTGACCCATTAACCTTGCCCACTTCCCTATTGTTGTTGGGACTAGTGTTCTTTGGCTATTGCTGACTATGGATTCCGATTCAGTGGCTATCGGCAGATTGGAGCATAAGAGAGAAAGAAATCAGAGGGAGGAGGAATGGTTTCTTGGAGGAGGAAAAATAACAAAAAGGCTAGAAGGAACCAGGAAGCTGGGTTCCAATAGGACAAGGAAGAAAACCCAGGTTCCAGAATGAAATCACTTACTCTTTTTCTTCCTTTAATTTACGTAAATTCGGTGATTAACGACCGGTAATGGTAGATGATGTTGCTTGCACATGGATAGGTGATAGTAGAAGTAATGAGTTAGTGTCGAATAGTAGAAGGAATCAAGCAACTCCTATAGGAATTCATTTTCACTTTTCAGTTTGTTTATGAAAACCAAGCTGGTTACCTGTGTTTTTAGTTCCATTGATCAATGTGAAACCGCGTGAGTAGTTTAGGGCTAGAATCTAGAGAAAATATGTTGCATGCTTAATTTGCTAAGGGAACCGCAGTCCTCCAATCTATTACCCCACCTCAGATCGAATCCATTACCAACGAGTTGGAGTAATGGCTCTCGTGGGAGTATGTTTATTTTCTTTTATCGATTATGGTGGAACGAGTCACAAACTAAATGAACCTTGAATGTTGTTCTGTCACTCAAGTTGGCTTGTTGTGTGAATCCTTCTAATTTTTTTTGTGAATCCTATCTTGAAATCACTGTAACAAATGTTAGGATCTGTAAGATGTTATAATTCTGTGAATAGTATTATGAAATTATTGTAGCAATTGTGATGCTCTATATGTGGTTACAATTCTATATATATATCAGAAAATCTGGGTTTGCATTGAACAAATTATTGTTGAAGTTCTTGTATCTTAGTAAGTCATTATGAGAATAGTGGAGTAAGAAAAACTGAGAAACATAGTTGCTTATTCAAGTGCATTTGTGTAGCGGGATATTAGTTTAAGCCAATTCTTCCATGTGATAGTTGTGTTCATGATGTGTATTCTTTATGGGAGGGTGCTCAATTATAAAACCTATAGGGTTATACCATGATCTATCATGAGATATAATCAGTTGCTTGGTAGCAGCAATAGAAATTTAAATGTTGTTAAATAGATTTTGGTACTCATTGTTCAAGATCAACATTGTTTATGAGATTTAAATCTCTCATTTTATATTGAGAAAGGATTAACATTTAAATATTGTAATGAATCTAGTTACTCCATTAGATTAATGGTAATCATTCTTGGGATAAGTTCATATTATGAAAGGCTGGATATTTTATGGTAACCCTATTGTACACCTCTCTCTCCGATTTCCCACCGCTTTCCAAAGGCGGGGGTTAGTAGCAAAGGTTCACAAATGAATGCAAATCAAGTATACAATGACTACTAAACAAATAACAGAAACATGAGCAATAAAATGTACAAGCAAGAGAAAGGAAGACAAATGAATGCAAACCCCACGATGCTTGAAGCTTCTATTATTTCTCTCTACTCCTTCCGAAACATTGTTCTTGATGCTTAGTATTGGCGGGGCAGCGTCTATGACTTGAGAAGCGTCGAGAATTTGACAATTGAAATGTGTGTGTGTGATCGCAAGATGGCTTGAATGCTAGAACCAACCTGACAGAGTAATGGCGCATGAGAGCTTGAAATCTTGGATCCTTCAAATGGTTATGAAGGGTTTATTATATAGGAATTGGTGATGAAATGAATGGTTGAGATCAATCCCAGAGATGGGGAGATGAACGGTTGAGATCAAAAGGAACAAGAGAGGTCCTCAGTAAACTCCACCTCTTCATTTGGTAAAGAGGAGATAGGGTTTGGTTAACTGAAGAGCTAATTATGAGTTGCCTTTTTGAACTGAAGAGGTGGGTGAAGTTACCCATGTGGGCTGGAGAGATGGGTGGAGTAACCCATGTGATCTGATTGGAGTTATCTCTTTGAAGATAAATGAATATTTTATTCATTTATTTAATAATTGTTTTCAACATGTGAGATAATTGAATTCTTTTTAATTAAGAATTGCTTTATTTGATGAAATTAAATTAATTTAATTGAAATTAATTTAATTGGAAGAATTTAA
>MU225691.1:259459-285224 GCA_018584345.1 Thuja plicata
AGAATTATCAATGTTATGTTTCATAAACCAATGGCATGTGATGCTATATAGTGATGTGATCTTTGGGACGTATGTTTTTTTGAGTGTTTGGTCATGTTCATAAGCGCACCTTGGATGCAAGGTGTCGTGTAGCTTCTACTACCTCTTTGTGGCTAGTGATAATCACTCTGTATTTGTGAATTGGTTGTCATATTGGTTATGTTATTTTCAGCCTTGATCAACTTGAAAGTAATGAAGGGCTAGCTTGAAAATTTTAAGTTTCCTTGATACTATCTAGCCACCAAATTTTGTGTATTTATCGAATATGGTTCTTGTTCACATTTATTTCTTTTGATTTTGAGTTGAAATTTGTGAACTTTGGATTTGAGATTTCTTATGATCTTGAGGTGGCTAGGATGTGTATTTTATGTTGCTAGTCTTGTGATGTGAAGTGATGTACTCTATCATGTTCAGTGTGGAACATTGATAGAATGTATAATGGAGTAGATTGCAAAGCACATACTATTCTCATTCCTACCTTGCTTGAAATACATTTTTTTATCACATGTGAAAATTTCAAAGTACATTACCATGAACATGGTTATGACTATTAGATATGCAATGCAAGAAATTAGCATTGATGAATATGCTTGATGTGATTTTTTGATACTATGAGGAGCAGTGCATGGATATTCTTGAGATGAAGGATTCCATGAGAAGGGGTACATTTTATGACCCTAGTATAGTATTACCAACACATGGGTAATGATGCATGAGTAATTTCATGAAATTATATTTGAGGTATTTCAACTTGATTTATTATTTTGATGCACTTGATGTTCGACAAGTAGGTCAACATCTCTTGATGAAAATGGACTATAATTATTTTGTGTTAATACAATATTGGTGTTCTTGACAAAATGGTCAACAACTCCTTCCTATGTATTATGTTTTACTTGGCCAAATGGCTCAAATTATGTGTTTGCCTATGATTAATGAGATTGTTCATGATGAAAGGCATGCTCCTTTGACTAGTTGACTTGTTGTGTGCTTTCCACGTATTTGTTTAATACATTATTGCATGAAAAGAAATTATATGATATGCATGAGTTGCATCATTTTACTTACTAAGTATGATAATTGGAAAGCTTACCTTCTGGTGAGGGGTGCTGAATGTGGGAAAATCAGGGAATGGTAGAAGTGATGTTCCTTTTTCACACTACCTACTTGTAGAAATCTGGTATTAAAATACTTTGGCCAAAGTTGTTTGCATATGTTTTCTTAAATATGCTACCTATGTTTCATCTCCTTGCCACATCCGTGATTATGTTCCACATTAGGCATATGTGCTTTCTAGTTAGTTTTGCGGCTGCACTAGATACCCCTTGCATTTTGTATTTTTATAGGCTGCAAGGTTGGGAATTTTGCGAGGAGGTAGAATCCCAAGGAAGTTTAAGGCTTTATGGCTGGGTAGAAAAATGCCTGAGCCACACTCCCATCTCAAGTAGTTGATGGACATTTGTCTGAGGGCTTATGAGACAGCGATCTATAGATGGACATTTTTTTGAGGTCTTATGAGATAGGGATCTATAGATGGACATTTGTTCGTGGGCTTATGAGATAGGGATCTATAGAGGAACATTTGTGTGAGGGCTTATGAGATAGGGATCTATAGAGGAACATTTGTTCGAAGGCTTATGAGACATGGATCTATAGAGGGACAGTTTGTTTGATGAAACTTATGTATCTTGTTTCATGATTGACTTTAATGATCTTTGTTTTGATATATACTCTTTATGTATGACATACTTGTTGTATTTGATTTTATGTAATGATCAATTATCATTATGTATTGAAATACTTATTCCTAGATTAAGTACAACTATATAGCTGAAATTATGAATGCTTATTTATGTTAAGATGTAACAGTTATTTGAATCACACTTTTTTAGAGATGAAAACATATTTGTTATGGTGTATTGAGTTAAAATTTCTCTATTAAGTACTATGGTGATGTGATGGGAATGAGGGCCTTGGTCACATAAATGGAAAAATGGATCCACTAATCTTATAGGTGTTGAGCATGCATGGCTGATTTTCTCACTTAGTGCGTACCACATGTTCTAGATGGTATGTATAATGACTTATTCTAGTTATTTAAGATCAAGTTATGATCTAAATCTAAGTTGAGTTAATAAATTATGATCTTTATATGATTATGTTATCCCTCGATATTGAAATTTAAAATATTTTTCTCCTTTTGAGGTATTGACATTGGGAATGAGCTAAAAGTATTATGAGTGTAAACATATGAGCATGACAGGAAATTAAAATGAAGTATCCAAAAATGCGGTCAATTCAATGGGATGCCAAGGTATGGTAAAGAAAGCACAGGTATGTGTGTGCTTTGTTGTGATTTTAAGGTATTATGTCAATTTATTTATGAACACCTTGAAATAAAGGAATGTTACATTTTGGATTTGATTATGATAATGACATAAATTGACGCTTTCGTGTTGTTCCTGTGTATATAACAGATGGAATGACACATTCTAAGAGAGGGGGAATATTGTCAGAGAGAGGTAATCTAACTTTGTAAAATTGTAAGGTGGTAATGGAATTCACACACTCACTTAGAATTTATCTTCGAGATGATTACTTGATGCTCGTACATGTTTACTTTACCTTGTGCTTGTTTTCAATGTGCATCTACACTGTCTTTGAGAATTATTTTTGTTGAATATGTGTGTTATTTCTACTAAAATGCTTATGAATTTAAAGGATATAATCATTTGAGAAATGATAAATTCTAGATTTTAGTTTTAGTAAGAAATCTTATCTTCGGGTTACACACTTTCGTATTGTCTTAAATACTTATTAATGAAGGTAATTATTATGTAATTCTTGTATCTTAAATCTTGATGATTCAAGAAGTGAATTAACTGAAACATCAAGGACGATGTTCTTTCTAAGGGGGAAAGGATGTCACAACCCATTTTTTTAGAGTTCTATTTAAGATTCCCTAATTTTTAGGATTTGGTTACTCCGAACAAAAAATATGTATAAATAAAAATCTAGCAAAACCTATTTATATGTGTTAAGCCAGAAATTAAAAGAAAACGGTTATGACAGAACTGGGGAAATAAATGTGCATGACAGTAGTGGGGGAGGGAGATGATCTTCATTTATTTTTCTTGATGGTAATCATCTGCAAGTGTGAAAACCTCCGGTGCAGGCCATTTTTTGACCCATTAACCTTGCCCACTTCCCTATTGCTGCTGGGACTAGTGTTCTTTGGCTATTGCTGACTATGGATTCTGATTCAGTGGCTATCGGCAGATTGGAGCATAAGAGAGAAAGAAATCAGAGGGAAGAGGAATGGTTTCTTGGAGGAGGAAAAATAACGAAAAGGATGGAAGGAACTAGGAAGCTGGGAGGAGCAGAAGCTGGGTGCCGATAGGACAAGGAAGAAAACCCAGGTTCCAAAATGAAATCACTTACTCTTTTTCTTCCTTTAATTTACATAATTTCAGTGATTAGCAACCGGTAATGGTAGATGATGTTGCTTGCGCAAGGCTAGGTGATAGTAGAAGTAATGGCTTAGTGTCTAATAGTAGAAGGAATCAAGAAACTCCTACAAGAATTCATTTTTAGTTTTCAGTTTGTTTATGAAAACCAAGTTGGTTACCTGTGTTTTTAGTTCCATTGATCAATGTGAAACCACGTGAGTAGTTTAGGGCTAGAATCTAGAGAAAATATGTTGCATGCTTAATTTGCTAAGGGAACCGTAGTCCTCCAATCTGTTACCCCACTTCGGATCAAATCCATTACCAACGAGCTGGAGTAATGGCTCTTGTGGGAGTATGTTTATTTTATTTTTTCAATTATGGTGGAACAAGTCACAAACTAAATGAACCTTGAATGTTGTTCTGTCACCCTCAGTCAAGTTGGCTTGTTGTGTGAATCCTTCTAATTTTCTTATTTGGAAACATTGTAGTAAATGAGATGTTCTAAATATAGTTACAATTCTGTGAATCATATTTTGAAACCA
Organism: Thuja plicata; assembly: GCA_018584345.1. Lineage (NCBI taxonomy): Eukaryota > Viridiplantae > Streptophyta > Pinopsida > Cupressales > Cupressaceae > Thuja > Thuja plicata. The sequence continues at coordinate 263,490 of MU225691.1, forward strand.
CTGCAGGAATTGTATGATTTGAATGATGTTATGATTCTGCGAATCCTATCTTGAAATCACTGTAACAAATGTTAGGATTTGTAAGATGTTATAATTTTTTGAATGGTATTATGAAATTACTGTCGCATTTGTGATGTTCTATATGTGGTTACAATTCTCTTTGTGTGTGTGTGTGTGTGTGTGTGTGTGTGTGTGTGTGTGTGTGTGTGTATATTTTGAATGGTATTATGAAATTACTGTCGCATTTGTGATGTTCTATATGTGGTTACAATTCTGTGTGTGTGTGTGTGTGTGTGTGTGTGTGTGTGTGTATATAGCAGAAAATATAGGTTTGCATTGAACAGTTTATTGTTGAAGTTCTTGTATCTTAGTAAGTCATTATGAGAATAGCGGAGTAAGAAAAACTGAGAAACATAGTTTCTTATTCAAGTGCATTTGTGTAGAAGGATATTATTTTAAGCCAATTATTCCATGATAGTTGTGTTCATGATGTGTATTCTTTATGGGAGGGTGCTCAATTAGAAAACCTATAGGGTTATACCATGATCTATAATGAGATATAATCAGTTGCTTGGTAGCAGCAATAGAAATTTAAATGATGTTGTTAAATAGATTTTGGTACTCATTGTTCAAGATCAACATTGTTTATGAGATTTAAATCTCTCATTTTATATTGAGAAAGGATTAACATTTAAATATTGTAATGACTCTAGTTAGTCCATTAGATTAATGATAATCATTCTTGGGATAAGTTCATATCATGAAAGGCTAGATATTTTATGGTAACCCTATAATTATATTTCAGGTGACAACGTTGTGGAACCAAGACTTTGTGTGTGGTAGTTGATAAGGAACTTATTACTTAGTTGGATGCTTCTATTGTTAATAAGTGTTTATTGATTTATAATTTACTTCTAATTGAACCATATTACCCAATCTAAATGTAAATATTGTGTCTAGATTATTCATGAGAAATTGCATAAAACCAGCTCTACTTTTTAACACATCTATGAATGATGTAAACTGATGAATTCTGGTTAAACAATAAATGTTCCTATCAAGGAAATATTTAATTTCTTGTTTTCCTTAATCATGTATCCAAAGGACATGCAATCATGATACTTTTGAGTTTTAATAATTCTCTTTTCTAAAACTAAATGCATAGTTGAACTTCCTGAGTTATCTTTGATTTTTCTATATGAGTTGGAATTGAGAACTTGAGGTGTTCTGTACTGATGTTAGAAGGGTGATGCTCTCTATTGTATAACTATTCTTGGGCAACATGATAGCTTTTGTTAGCTTTTGATAGGAATATGAAAACTTCAGCATGACTATGAGTGTTTTTGTGGTTTTACATTTGTGCTCCATGAACTCTGGTTGATTGATCTATCTTATTAGTTATGAAAGGAATATCTCTATATAGGAAATGTTTTGGATTCCTTGATATACTTATATGTATAATTTAAAGACAAAGAGTATGATGCTTTATGAGTTTCGGTAATTCTCTAATGTAACACTGATTTCATAGTTATGATTGTGGAACAATCTCTGATTATTCTATATGAGATGGAAATGAGAACTTGCAAATGTTTTAGACTACTTAGAGAAGGATGTTGTTTGCTACGGCATTGGAATGATTTTATTTCATTATATAAAGTTCATAAGTTATATGCACCAATTCCATTACTCCTCTCATTTTTGCTTGTTTAGACTACCTTGAGTTGGGCGGGGCATCTTTCATGTCAGGAAAGATTCTAGGGAAGCGTAACTGCTTCGTGGTAGGGTGGAAATACACTCCTACAATATTCTCACCCTCATGTTTTGTGTGTAACAGGTCTCTGGAGCTCCTGTCAGGAAGGACATCATGTATAGCACGTTGGATATTTGTATCGACCATTTCTCTATTGTATTTATATTACACACTTATGGTAATTAGTCGATGACTCTTGTAATCTCTATTTTTGTAAGTTAAGATCTTATGTTTATTGCACTTCGAAAGATTAGTCAAAGTCTCTCTTTTTCTTTGTTAATTTGACTTGTTGGTCAAATTCTATTATGTCTTTAATGTTTTATGACATGTGATGTATTGGGTGTTTTCGACAGTTGGTCGACACTCTTCTTTACTATGGACTCATGTGTCGCATAATTTATTCTGCACTTTTGGTCGAACCTTGTTTTTCTTTCTTGATGTTAAGGAAAAATCATTTTTTTGTTTGTCGATATGTGGGTTTGACATTTGACTGTGTTGACCAACTGCCTTGTCTTGTTATTTTTCTGATGTGGCACCTTTGTCGAGGTCACAGTCGTTAAATATGGTATTAGAGCTCTAGGTTCCACTCTAGGGCCTTGAGTTCACTTTGCTTAGTTGTGACCCTTAGTTGCACAATCTGTGTAAGTCAACTAATGCTCAGACTGTGTACGTAAGTGATATTCCTATGTGTTGATCATTGAGAATCCTAGTTATGGTTTCTCCTGACAAAAATGAAAGGGTGACTCTTGTGTCTAGTTCTTTCGAGAGTGATTTCATAAATTTGTAAGTTCTTTCTCTCTATTCTTGATAAATTTTTTGTTGAGGTTTATTCTTTTTATTTTCAAGTGTCTAATAAATTTTACAGGAAATGAGTCAAGAGGGTACGCCTACATTTGGGTATGGGTCTATCAAAAGGGCACACGTCAGGGCTTACTAGAAAGATTTTATAGATTTATTATGTGGAACTACCACCATTTTGTCTGCTAATGAGCATGAATGGAAGGAAAAGTGTTATATGTGAAGAAATTATAGTACTCCTTCTTTAGGATGGGCTTTGTTTTATTGATTTAATAATAGAGTTAAGGGACCTCCTGTGTCAATTTCCTAGGATTTAAATTTAGCCAAGGTGATAGTACTTGATGTATTTTTGACGTGGAATTCCTTAGGGAATTGGCCCATAGGTATGTCCATCATCTAAGTTTATTGGGAGGGAAAATTAGGGGGCCCTAGTGAAAATTGATAAAATAAGTTTGACTAAGGCTTTTGGGATCATTGGTGCCAATTGTACTAAAATTGATTTTGAAAAAGAGAACAACAATTATGAGGCCCACAAGTGGGCCTTGAGAATAAAAGTGGTATTGAGGTTTATGCCAAGGAGACCTAACAGAAAGACAATCCCAATCCCTGATTTACGACAAGAAGGAAAGCCTTCAAAAATAGTACCCTGGAGGTGCAATTTTTGAAAGGGAAGGAAAGCCTTAGAAAATAGAACCCTGAAGGTGTGATTTCTAACAAGAAGGCAATCCTTTAGAAATAGCACCCCGGAGATGCAATTTACAACAAGAAGGAAAGCCTTCAGAAATAACACCCCAGAGGTGTGATTTCTAAAAAGGAAGGAAAGCCTTCGAAAATAGCACCCCATAGGTGCTATTTGTGACGAGAAGGCAAGCCTTTGGAAATAGCACCCCAGAGGTGATATTTTTGAAGGGGAAGGAAATCCTTTAGAAATAGAACCCCAAAGGTGCAATTTCCAAAAAATAACAAGGAAGACGAGTTTGGCAGAAAAAGAAAGGATGAAGTGCGAATTTTGATCCTGTAGACTTCAGAGAAGTAAGAGTTTAAGTGCAACTTCCGAAATTCTTAAGATATTAAAAAAGGAAAGGGAAAAGTGTTACTTCGAGTAGAACATTCCTTTCCCTAAAATTATTGTTCAATCAAACAAAAGAGGCACTTGAATAACTCAATGAGTGCATCAATGAGAAAAGGTTTCTCCAGAAAAAAAGAATGTCGATTGAAATCGATGATGCATGGATATGACAAAAAAGGGTGTGAGACCATAAAGTTTAAAAGAAATTTTTTGAATTATAAATTTAGTTCTAATTAAGTAAAAACAATTTTTACAAGGACCCATAACTTTTACAAAATAAAAGAGTTCAATAGGTTTTACAAGGACCTGAAACCTAAAAAGAGTTATTACAAATATTCAACGAAGAGTAGCAACAACTGTGCTAAGGCACCCAGAAGGAAAGGAAAAATCCAACCAACATACGAGAAAAAAATTCCCACAGATAATAATAATAAAGACAGGGACAATAAAAACCCAAAAAGACAACAAAAAGGAAAGCTACATGCCCTGTACAAGTTCCTGGGCCTCGATCAGCATAACCTGCATATTACTGACTGATTTCTTAAAATCTCCTGATTCCTTGTCCATCTTTGGACTAGTCTTCTTAGTGCTTGCTCTTGTACGGGTACCAGGGCCAGTAACCTCCTTCATCTCTTTGCTGTCTTTCTCCTTGTTTTCCTGGTCAAGCTTGTTCATCAGGATCTGCGAATGGCCAGTATAAGCTTTTGAACTCATCAAACATTGCTCCCCAATTTTCTTCATCATTCCCTCCAACCTTTCCACCTTGATTTTCAGGTTCTTAATCTGCAATGCACTATCATCCTCCTCTGCCTTTTCTTTGATTTCCCTGATTTGTCTCTCCATAGTCCCCACTTTATTAACAAAATCCACTTGGGCTTCCAAGTTATCTACAACATCTTTCATTTCTTCCATACAAACAGACAAAAGGTTTTTCCCCAATTCCCATTCTATTTAAAATATTAATCTCAACCCTCATAATTTCAACTTGTTTTTTCAGGGTAGTATTATCATCAATTAGATTGTTCACCATACCTTTAAAACCCGCAATGCACCCTTTAGCATCCACTGGCTTTTGATACTCCCCCATATCCACATTGTCATGGTAACCACAATCTTCATGCTTAGACTCTTTCTCTATTCTGGTTTCCTTATTACCTTTTTCAATATCTTCCTCCTGATTTTTATTATCAGACCTAGGGCTTTTGTCCTCTTTCTTATCACCTATTTCCTCCTTCCTATTTTTTCCTCTATCCTCCTCCTCACAGTTCTCCTCTATTTTTTCAATCACATCTTCCTCGTCCGAAGTTAGGTCAATTCTCCTTTTTCTAGAGTAGTTGTTCTTTCAATTTCTCTTTGCTTTCTCCTTACCTTCCCCACGTTTCCTTTTCTTTGAATTATCATTCTCCTCCTCCTTCACTTCCCTAGACTCATTCTCTATTTCTGTTTCTTCCTCCCGAATCTTCTTTTTCCCTTTTTTCTTTTTAATCCCCTCCAACACATCATCATTAGTGTCCTTATCTATTTCAGATTCTTCAGAAAAGGGCTTCTTCTAGGTTTTCTTTGCAGATGTGCCCTTTTTATTCATTTTAGGGGTTTTATAACTCTTCAACTCCTCTTCACTATCTTTAGTTTCTTCTTCATACATACTGTCATTCTCATCCCCCTCTGTTTCTTCCTCATCCTTTAGAATCTTCTTCCCTAAAGGCCTTTCCACTTTTTTGGTTTTCAACACCTCGTAGATAAGAAACATTAGACCCTTGTGGGAAGCATGATCCCCCTTCGAATCTTCCTGCAAGCTAGTGATGGTGGCATCTAACGAGCTAAGCAGATAATAGGGCAGAATGAATTTCACCTCATGTCTAAAATAATTTAGTAACATAAAATGGTGACCATGCGCTCTCATAAACCTACCATCGAGCGTGGCATAACTGATAATCACATAAAGAACATACCTCCAGGGTCTGGAAATGCGCTTTGGATTGTGGTACGAGGCATCAACCTTGACGAGTTTGGCCTTTTCTTTCTCAGTTTCTAAAAAAGTCTCCCATGCTTTATCAGAAATCGCTCTATCTCTATAGAACTTAATACCATCCATGCCCATACTAGCACCTTCTGCAATGATCTCCTCCGTAATCTCCATATACTGATCACCCACAATTTTTTTTCTGTCTTTCCAAGTTTTCATAAAGATCCTCGTGATAGAAGGGTTACGGCCATGGAGTCTTTCCAGATACACAGCTAACCCACCATCTTTCAAAATCTTCTAGACTCTTTGGTTTTTTCTCCACTTGTTACAGTTAACAGGCTCGACCCTTTTCTTATTTCTGCCCATTTTTTCCTTCTGGTTGAAGCTATTTTTTCTGTGATGACTTCTGGTAATGCCGAAATGAATAGCACACCTCTTTTTGCATGAAGCCAAAAAGATCCAGAAAGCATGCCAAATCCCACTCGCAATCACCATTGGGTACTTACACCTCCATGGGTAATTAATACAAATCACCTCCGCATAAATGAACATAATGATACTTACCATTTATGATTACTTTGCTGATGACTCCTCTACCGATCACTATCAAGCAATAATTTATCTTGAATAGGAACATCATTTCCATCATTCCATGGCAACACCAAATCACTCTTACAAGCTATGTTGGCCACCCAGTTAGCCGTGCCATTTGTCTCCCGAAAGTTATGTGTGATAACACAATTCTTGAAGGATCAAATAATATCTTTAGCTTTTTGAATGGTATTATAGATTGTCCATGAAGAGGGAGTATCATTATTCAAACATTTAATAATGTTGAGAGAATCTCCCTCTAACCACACTTTAGAAGAACCTATCTTTTTAGCTAAAATAAGACCATGAAGAGCAGCACAGGCTTCAGCCTGATGGTTCATTTGATTACCAATAGGGATTTCTTTCATTCCTTTGCTGACTCCATTTTCATCTCTAATGACAATGCCACACCCTACAACCCCCAGATTTCCCTTAGAGGCACCATAGAACTTTATTTTCTTCCAACCCTTAGGCGGGAAATCCCATCTAGCATCCTCTCTTAGATTTGTTATCCTATTTCTTGAAGTTCCCTTTGATTTTCCAATTGTTGAAAAAGAGGATATCATTCTCATGTAAGGGTTCTATAAATTTGTCCTGTAGTAATAGATTTTCTTTAATAGCTCTCTTAATTTTAATGAAAACCTCCTTCTCACTTGTCATACTATCCCTGAACACTCTATCATTTCTTTCTCTCCAAACCCCCCAAAAAACACGAGGAAGAACAAAATTCCACACCTTGATAATAGTATCATTCTTTGAAGGATAGTTCCAAAAGTTAATAAGACTTTGCAAATCTTCAGGAAAAACCCACTCTGTATTAAGAATCTGGAGAAAATAATCCCAAACCTTCTGACATAGGGACTGTGAATGAAGATATGGTCCACACTTTCCTCCTCTTTCTTACAGAGGCATCACCTTTTCACTAAAGTCATACCTCTTTTTTTAAGATTATCAATAGTCAAAATTTTATTTTGCATCATAATCCAAAAAAACACATTAATTTTTGGGATAAGATCCTTAATCCAGACTTTCTCCCATAGGGGCTCATTTAGGTTCTCGAACTCCATAAAGTACAGAGAGGAGATAGTTAGATTACCATTAGTAATATATTTCCAAATAATCCTATCTTCTTCCTCAATCAGAGTAAAGAAATTGAGAATTTTATTAAGATGACCCAGCTTATTATCAATGATAGATAAATCCTTCCAGTGATCCTTGTCCCAATAGTCTTCCACTTTCCTACCAAAAATGGTTTTTCATTGATTCTCAAACATCCCCCAATCAGGACACTCCCTAAGAGGGGTGTGAAGAATCCACTCATCTTCCCAAAGTAGGACCTAGCTCCCATTTCCCACTTTCCAGTTGACTCCTTTTTTAATGTTGTCTTTATTTTTCATAACATTTTTCCATATAAAAGACCCTCCCCCTCCCTTTCCTCTTTCAGAAAGGCATCAAGATTAGGTTGTTCCTTATTATATTGATTGTCCCATATTAATGTCCACTCTCCTTTCAAATTGTAATCTCTCCATATAATTTTAGCTAGGAGGTGTTCATTCAAGATTTTAATTCTTCTTAACCCTAAACCACCTTTTTTGACTGGTCTGTAGACTTTCTCCCAGGCTATAAGTTCTATCCTTTTCTTTTTCTCCATCCCAGTCCACAATTTTTTTTTTTGAATCTTTTCAATAGCTTCAAAAAACTTTTTGGGAATTTTAAAAATGCTCAAAGCATAAAGAGGGAGCCCCTGGAGAGTAGCTCTGAGAATCTGGAGCTTACCCGCTTGACTGAGCAATAACCCTTTCCATCCAGCAAGTTTACTATGAAATTTATCCACTAAGGAACTCCAAAAAGTATCAAGAGGTTCCAAACATAGAGGAAGACCAAGGTAAATTCCAGAAATAGTCCCTCGATCACATCCCAAAATCCTCAAGATCCTCATCTTTCTTCTTTCTGGGACATTGAAGAGATAAATAGAACTCTTTCCCCAGTTGATAGTTTGGCCAAAGGTTGTCCCATAATTGTTCAAATCTTTCTTAATATTGCTAGCATTTTTAACAGAAGCCTCTCCCATAATCATCGAGTCATCAACAAACTGCTGATGAGAACAAACTTGATTAGCAGAAGAAGGATTCAAACCTTTAATATCTCCTTTCCTCACCTGGTTCTCCATATACCTACCAAGGCATTCAGCCACGAGGATGAAGAGGACAGGTGAAAGGGGATCCCCCTATCTTAACCCTCTGGATGACTTGAAGAATGCAGTAGGAGACCCATTGACCAAAACCGAAAAGGTAGCTGAAGAAATGAGCTGAAAAATGAGATCAGTACACTTTTTATTAAATCCAAAGGCCTTCAGAACTTGCACAAGAAACTCCTAACTTGCCTTTTAAATCTAGTTAACCATAAGGTATAAATAAATTGATAGGTAATAGACAACAAGAGACTCCATACATTTGTGTTCTTTTGTTTGACTGGTCCATATACTGTGATGAAATACCACAATAGTGAAACATCATTTTTTCCTAATATTTTAATGCTGATAAACTCTCTTTAGAATGGTTCATTCGGAGATATGCAAAAGTATTTTTTTAACACTTATAATTCCTACATTTTTTTATTAAGGTTAAAACAGGTTTTGAAAGGGCCCCAAAACCTTTTACAAAGAGCTACTAAAGATAGACATTAAAAGCTCATACAAACAAAGAACGCTTGCATCGAACAAAAGGCAAGACCCAGTAAGAATGATATAATTCCTACATTATTATTTCAACAACAAATGATATCCCCCAAAATTTAGCAAAACATGTAACCATGGAAAAAAGTAATAAATTTATTTTTGCCTCTTGTCTTTAACTGTAACTTCATAATATTTATGAGGAAGCACTTTTCAAGCATGTGAATGCATAAGAGATGACAGTGATTATAAAACTGATGATATGATTAGTTTCCAGATTTCTTTCCTTTCTTTTTTCTTGCATACTAACAATACAATAATAAGATGCATGAGATTAGATTTTACACACAACTATTGCTCTTGGAAACAAAACATTTTCTTATTATTCCCTCCTACCAATGCAACAACAATTTTGCAACATTCAAGCTCTCTTTTCCATCTTAATCATAACATTTGAAACTTCTCATTACATTTCTTTATTGCAATTTTACAATCATGAATTTCTTTTACAGCTCAAAGTAAAACTTCATATACAAGAATTCTAGCCTTTTACCAAGGATTACAAAATATAATTCTTTACATTATAGAAATATTTCCAAATATAAATAAACTTCAAACTCCAACAACAAGGGGAAACATGCTCTTTTCTCTAACACTATTCTCATCCATTCTTGCACAGGTACAAAATTGCAAATAAAAGTTGTGCCTTGACCATGGAGGCTCACCTCCCATCCTAGGCCTTTATAAGGCCACCCCTGAGCTAGGAGAACTATGAGTCAAATAGGTTACAGTCATACATAAAACATTTACAAACATTAAGATTTACACCACATTCATTTAAATACAAAATTCCCCAACCCAAGGCTATCACAAAAGTCACTGCTTGACTTACACACAAGGGTGAAGGTGGACCAAGTATCCAAGAGGAGAAAGATGCAAATACACAGTACCAATGCCTTCACAAGGCTTAACCATAAAATTAATTTCTTTGCTACTTGCCCCTTTCAATAACAATCCTTATGACCCCCCAAATGGATTCCAGCAAAAAACTCCCCTCATGTCCCCCATTTTAGATTAAAAAACATAACAACACCAAGGATCCCATAATCCTTGCTTATCCCTCTCTTCCAAGAAGAGAGACTCTGCACTCTACGGACTGTCCAAAAATTACCTTCACCCCCAAGACTACTTTGCCCTCCCAAGGGTGATTTTGGCCTTGCACTCCCATAAAAAAAAAGCAAAAAGATTCAATGCAAAAACAATAACCAACAATCATAAGAAACTCCATTTCGACACAACAAATGCAAACCCAATGCTTCTAAAGAAAATTAAATTTCTTAACAACAAAATACACACAATGTACTACATGGTGAGATGATACCAACCTCTACTCTAGCTAAGGTAAATCTGATAGTTCAGGAAGAAATGCCCGAAAATCAGCGTCTACTTTCTCAGCCCAAAAAATTCTTCCCAAACAGGAAAGGGTCTCTAAAACTAGAGAGTGGGTTCACAGCCCCAATGATTCTCCAAAATCCCTCTAAAAGGCTTCCTACCAACTTCCCATCCAATCGTTATAGAGAAGGTGTGGCACAAGAAAGTCCTTTTCTCCATTCTTTTCTCCCTTCATAAATGAGATGGAGACCCAAAAATGAGAAAAAGGGGATGGGCTTGTCCTCTTTCCCCAAATCTAAAATTTGCCACTTGACTTTAGAGGCATTCTAGATGGATCGTAAATGAGTTATGGGCTCTATTTGACCAAAAAATAATCCCCAATTCATAGTATACCAAGTGGGGTGGTTAAAAATTGACCCAACTACACCCTAGGGGCTCTTTTAACCCTACAAAAACTTTCCTAAAGTTTACCTACGGGTCAACAAGGTTTGACCCAATTTATGGCTTTTACACAAGTGGCCTACAAAGGAATACTACAAGGTACTTGAATGCATTGATTTTACACAACCTCCCTCAAATGGACACGACATTTCCAATACAAGCACATTACAAGTGTGAAGTGACACCATAAAATACACATAACAAAAATACACTCGGCATGTCCATTTTGGGATTACATAATTAACAAAATGCGAAAATGAACAGTCACACCAACAATCACTTTCATGAATAAAACACATTGCATACGAGGTATTGTCTCTCCAATAGACAAAACCTTTGCTTTACTGTTGCACATAGGTTTGTCCTTTGTTCTCCGAATAATTTCCATGGTCACTTTCCCGCACATCTCAATTCAAATATTAGTAGTCCAAGAGAATCATGTGTATATATAAATGCAAGAGAGCGAATATAATTCAAGCATATAATAGTTTAATTAATCATCTCCTCAAATTCAATTGATAGCTCAACACCATCGAAACCAATTAACATTTAATATACTTCCAAATCATAATTCAACATGAATAGCATCAAATAATCATGAAATCCAATACTCAACTAAATTATCATAATAATTATTGAAATCAACTAATCACAAAGCATATAATAATGTATCATAACATTGTCATCCTAAGCACTGGAATCAACATAAAATAGAATGCGTCATATCTAATGCTATTAAATCCTTGTCAAAAAAAAATCAAAATCCTTAACGCATCAACATAATGTATCAAGTAATACTTGTATATCACGAAAATAGATGGTGTGCTATGACAGGCTTGGAGCAGGGCCTCACAAAAGTAAAGAGACTAAGTTTTGTTAAAGACTAGTTCACCCTGCAGTCTCCAAGTTTGTTCAATATGATAGAGAGATGCAACAAGGGGGGTGTTTGATGCTTTTTGCTATATCAATTATGTTTCTTTGCATTCTTTTTTGTTCTTCATTGATAAGTCTGGTTTCTTTCTCTAATTTGAGAATTGTGTGGTTATCGTAGGAAGATAATTATATTTAGAAATTAAAAAACTTGTTCGTTCCATACCAAGAATGGTGCACAAACATACACCAAACCACATGAACCATATTGTTCCAAATTTAAATGTTCTTCTTAATTTAACTTAAGCATAATTATTTGTGTAGAATGTGACTAGTTCCTATTTATGTTGCACATACATAAATGATTAACTCTTATACACCTCACAAGTTTACATAGGGTATAGCTTTAACATACATACTTGACATGTCCCTTTTAAAAAAAATTCTAAAATTATCCATTTACTAAAACTAGTAAGTTAACAACCCCAAAATAGAAAAGCATGACCAATTGACTATTTAAGAAATTTCATGATTTGGTTGGATTAGAATATTATTTAAACATCAAATATATTTAATATTAATTATTTTTCCAACATTCGCATGAGATGCTCTTTTAGCTTATTTTTGGCATTTGGTGGCCATGCCAAGCTAGAAAAAGTGGCCCAATGCATTTAGATTCAAAGAAACTAATGAAATCTAAATAGAATGAATTGCATACACTTTCATGCAAGAGAATACATTCCCTTGGTCCTAAGGTTAAGATTCAATTAAGGTGAGGGTTAAAATTAGAATTCAATCTCTAGTCCTAACCCTACCCCCAATTCTAATTGAATTTTATATTAAATATGATTATTAATATATTATCAAATATTAATAATAATATTCTAATTTTTAATAAGATTACAATATATTTTATTAAATTTGAATAATATTATATATAAATTATCCTACTCATCTGGATCATTATCCTTAGTGTTGGATTTCTTTCTACATGAAAATGATCCTTAGTCCTTCTCTTGTGTCTGTTCTTGTTCTTCTTGCCTGTTGTTTCTTGTTCTCTTCTTTCTTTTTTCGCTCTTGGTTATTTTCCCGGCCACTTTTTGGTGGTCTGTTGGTTCGCTGTTCCTTTTGCTGTACCTTTCCAGTCCCTTAGACCCTTGTTGGTCTCTAGTTGGACATTAATAAATTTATCTTATCTTATCTTATCTAAATTAAATATAATATCATTAAAAATATTCTAAACCATTACTAGCATACATATATCAAATAATGATATTTAATTCTAATTTACTTTCACTTTTATAAAAATATTATTTATTTTTTCAAAATAAGCTATCCATTTTGTATTTTTGTCAATAGTGTTTGATTTATGGTTTGTAGAAAGTAGAGTCAGATTTTGGGGAAGGATTAAGGTTAGCTCCCAAACACCTTTTAATATCTTTCCGCAATCAATCTTGAGTGCATTGAAATGGTCTCAAAATTATCAAAGTGATTATGAAAGAGGGAAAGGCAACTTCATCTCATTCATGACAAGCATATACGAATTTGACGTGCTAAAGGAAGACATCAAGCTTAAAAATTATTTGAGTATTTTGAGTTTCAAAACAAGGTTAAATATAGAGATTTTCTTCTTTAATATGTAGTGCTAAAGATGATTTATGCAATCTATATTTAGAGGATTTAGAAAGGAAGCTAGGATTTCTGAGGACATTTATCAACTATACAAACAAGGCTGTATAAACTTTGTAAAAGAATTTAAAATTTTAAAATAATAATTAATTGCAATAAGAAATTACTTAGCTATAGAATGAACGTAATTGGGAACTTGACTCACGAGAATTTTCACATTGCTTTTGGTTTGAAGAGGATTATACAAGAGAGATGAGCTTAATTAAAATAAAATAAAATATAAGAACTTGACTATGTGTTTGGATTGTAAAGATGATCATGTTGAAGTTAATATTAATGATAAAATATATTTTTTTAAATTTTAATTTAATATTACGTCTTCTTTTCAAATTTATTTTTAAAATATAAATTTATATTTAAAAATATTAATAATAAAATTTAAAACAATTGAAAAGTATTATAAGATGATTAACATACTAGTATTTAAAAAATTAAACTATAATAAACAACAATGAGAAAACAAACATAAGAATACTAATGCTAAATATAAATCATGATCAATCAAGTGAGCCTAAAATTAGATATTGATCAAATGGTTGAAAATAAAATTATTTACAATTATAATTTTTTATTTACAAATAAATAAAAGTATTTCAATGTATGAAAATGATCATAATATTGTAAATTATTCATATACCTTACAATAGAATAAATATTGTTCAAGATTGAACCGTGGCTTTTTACAATGAATGGAGGTATTGATATTGCGATCGATCACAAAATGGAATTCGTCAACCTAGATTCTTTTTATTCGGGCGTCCACTAATGGCAGTGATCCGATCTCCTTAATAATTTGTGGCAGTTTTAAGACTAAAGGAGTTTATTTTTGGGAAGTCAGAAGCATTAAATATTCCAATCTACGTGCTGGAATATCTTTCCTATCACAATTTCAACAATGGCGACCTCTGATACTTACATCGGCGGATCTAAGCGTCAGTGAGAATAGGTGGTTGAAGATGATTTATGCAATCTATATTCTCACTAATGATTTATGCAATCTATATAGTGAATTCGGAAGCAGTAAAATCCCGATGGGGGGATCTGCCTTTTAACGATCTGGATGAAGCGAATGAGGTCAATCCATTTTTCCGTCCACAGTGGGTTTTTAAAGATGGACAATGAAGGGATTTGGCAGTTGATCGTCCTCCCACTTCTGAATATTTTAAAGACTTCAAATCTCAATATGTTCGAAATCACATAGACCATGTATCCAAGGTTCTTCAATGGGTTTTTTAAAATGGTAAATGGTTGGATATTTCAAATTCTGGGATTTCCGTGGCTGACTGGTTCCTCCCAGTTTCAGGTAGGGTTCACAGGCGCTCAAAATGAGTCTCTTAAAATCTAGGGTTTATTAATCATGGGTCTACTCGCAGTTGGAGGGGCCAAACATGGATTAATCCCAACTTGCAGAGAGCTCAACCTGTGTGTATAGATCCATCTTCCTCCTATGGTGGTATTGAAAATGACACCCATACGACCCTTCATGATGGCTCCTCAATAAAGAATGTCAATGAAACAGGTGCTTTGAGCAATGCTCCGCCACTCATGGTAACAACTTTTGATAGATTTTCCTGTATGGATGATTTTCCGAATGTAAGTTCCCACGTTGCTTCCAAGACGGAAAAGGTATGGGTTCAAATTCCTCATATTCTTATTGATGATTCTATGGATAACTGGTGTGGTAATGATTTAACCAATAGAGGAGTAATCTTTAAAATGTGGGGCAAATCCATTATTTTATCTAAATTATAGAAGCTCTTTATAGCAAAATTTTTTGGAATTATTTATTTTCAAGTTCTATCTCTGGGTACATTTGTTGTTATTTTTTATTTGGAGGATGCTAAAGAGAATGCTTTGTCCAAATCTTTTCTGAACATTAAGGATAGTGTGCTACTTTTGACTACTTGGAAACCTTTTTTTCAAGTGGGCCAAACCATTTTTTGAGTCTACTCCTATCTGGTTCACTCTACCTGATCTACCATATGAATTTAATGGTTTTTGGAGTCTTAAGGAACTAGGTAATTATTTTGGCACCTTTGTCTGAACAGACCGATGTATGATTGATGGTATATGTAGGCACCTAAAATTGACTAGGTGTTCTCTAATCAACCAAATCTGCATTTTTCATCAAATTGCTCCTAATCCCATCAAATTGCATCAAAATGGATCAAAATAAAATCAAACGGACATTTATAAATCAAATTGGGATAAATCAAATTAAATATAAGGATTAATTAACCATGACATCAAAAGATTAAATATAAGCCTAAAGGGACAATCAAAACTATATAATTGATTTTAATCAATTAATTGTATAGTTTAAATCAAAAATTAAATTGAACCTATTCATCCTTACATGACTAATTTAATTAATTGATTGAATTTAAATAATCCTAATATATTTCAACATGAATTTGAGCAACCAATGGGAATTGAGAACACAAAGCACATGGATCACTCCTAAATTTGCAATCTCAATCACTCATTTTGAACTTTCAATCTCAATCACTCAAATTTGTCTCTTTGACCAAACCTTTGAGACAATCATTTAAATTGTCCACCCATTTGAAACCATTTGAAAGTATCTCACTCAACCATGACTTAACTATGATCAATTAACTCCACCCCCTACACTTGGGAAAATCCTATAAATAGAAACCATTTTGAGAGCATTAAAGATCCTAGAAATTTGAATGCAAAGCATCAAACCTCTTGTCATTTTCATAGCAATTTGAGCATAATTGAGAGATTATCATAGCATTTTAGCATTATGGAGATCATTTTGAGTGCATTTGGATACAATATTATCATAATTTGAGAGAATTGAGCTAGATTTAGACATTTATCTTCATCAATTCTCGTTCTAGGACTGTCATTGATAGAGATTAAGACTGAGAGCTTTATCAACATGCTTAGATAGAGAGCCATGAGATGCTTATTGATTTAATTGCAATTATGAGCTTAAATTTCCATTATTATTCCATAGAATTGTAGTTAATCACACATAGTATAATGGTCACAAAAATATGTCTCATGCTTTCTAACTCCACTAATGCTCCTCGATCATACAAATTTAATTCTCCATTTGGTCCATGGAGACAGTCCATTGTCAAGGGTCAATTCACTAAATCTGAGATTATAATTCATACGCACTTATTCACGGTATTTCCTGAGGCATCTGTGTCTAGTTTGGATTCAACTGAGAAGAAGTGTAAGGCTTCAACATCATTGCATGGTTATAATGGGATCTCCCAGTCCTCGTCCCCCACCTTTCAGCCCTCATCTCCTCCACTAAATTCCTCATTTAATTTTGATATTCCTGCTAATGCCTCCTTTGACCTTGTTCTTTTTGCCACTTCACCACCTCAGCAGATCTCATCCACTTTACCCTCTTCACCTATTCCTTTTGTCACTTCTCCATCTCAGAAGGTCTCACCCACTACATCCTTCTGATTCGGTGTTCCTCATCCTTTCACTTCCGAGGTACCTCATCTTTCATCTCATGGATTTTTCCTCCCATCTTCACCACCTTTACTTTCTTCTTTACCTTCCCTTCCACCCCTCATGTCACTCTCTCTACACACCTCCATTTCTTCTGCAATTACCGTTGCTCCCATTTTTTCTACTGAGGTATCCCCTCGCTTCTCCCTTTCTCGATTCTATTTGTGGTTGGAGGTTCATCTCATTAAATTTTCCTCACTTACTCACCTCATTTCCCTACGTCTTCACCTTCACCTCCATCACACCAGCCACTTTCTCTACCCACCTCCCTTCCTTCTGCACTTACCATTTCCTCTGATTTATCAAATTCTACTGTTGATCTGAAACCTATTCAACCTCAAGTTCACTTGGAAAGCTTAGAAGAAAATCCACTTATGATCAAACCATCTCTTCAAGTGGTGCCACAGGTAGATGATATTTCTAAGGAAGCCAATGCTATTTTGGATGAGAAGATTGATGACTCTATCATTGATGGTTTTGATACTTCCTTTCCATCGTTAATATGTTTGGGTGAAATCCCTAAAACCAAAACCCCTTATGAGATGCTTTCTCCAGATGTGGATTCATCTTTACAAGAGGTTCACATCACATTCTCTCCTTCTCTGGATGACATTATTAAAAAATGATCAATCACCATCATTTTCCATCTTCCAATCTCCTTCCTCAAAACTCTCCCCTATTTCATCTTCCAAGCAGAGAGGGAGACTGTCAAGGGAATCTAAACTCAGGGATGATATTAATGTCAGGATCGAAAAAAATTACCTTCTTCATTAACTATTCACAAGGAAGGGAAAAATAAAGTGCCTTTTAGCCCTCCTACAATGAGGGCTGCTAAGGCCAAAATAAAACTCCAGCCTGTGTATGCTGGAGGCCGAAAATCAAAAAATGCGCAAGATATGAGGGGAGTTGAGACTTCCCCTCTGGAGCCATGAAAGTCTTATCCTAGAATTTTAGGGGCCTAAATGCCCCTAAAAAGAAGCGGCTCATCAAGAGCCAACTATTTAACTCTAAGTCTGACATTGTTTTACTCCAAGAAACTAAGTTATCTAATGAAGCTGCCATAAATTTGTTTACCACCTGGAAATTGGGTAATTTATGGGCCTCCTCCTCTTATGGTGCCTCGGGGGGTCTTACGATGTTATGAAATCCACTTAAGGTTTCTTTGGAACAAATTTCTTCAGAAAAATATTGGATGCTCTCTTTGGTTGAGAGCTTCTCTACTAAATTGTCTTTCTAGTTATTTAATATTTATGGCCCGATTTCCATTGTTGAGAAATCCAAGATGTGGACCTTTCTCGGCAATTTGATTCAAGAAATTAAGGGGGAATTGATCATCTTGGGAGGGGACTTTAATGCTATCCTTAATAATGATGAGAAATGTGGTGGGATTATTCCTTCTCCAAAGGTTATGATGGACTTTAATAAATTTACGTATGATAATAATCTAATGGATGCCTCTCCCAAGGTGGGGAAATTCACCTGGATGAATCGTTGAATGGATTTTTGTAATACTGTAGAATGATTGGATCGCTTTCTTATTTCTAACCTATGGCTTCAGACTAAAATAGACTACCATTCTCTCATTCTTCCTGTTTCTCCTTCTGATCATTTCTCGATTATGTTGCATTTATCTGAATCTTCTTCTCATCGAAAAGGCACCTTCAAGATTGAACCAATGTGGTTCTGGGATCATAGTTTTATTCCTCTGTTGAAACAATGGTGGCTAAACTCTCCTTTTTTAAAAGGAACTTGAATATTTAGACTGGTCAAAAAATTGTAGTTGCTAAAAATCAAGATCAAATATTGGAACATTAATACCTTTAAGAACATTTTTCAGAAGAAATCTATATTACAATCATAACTGGATGTAGTTAATGACTTTATTATTCAAAATGGCATGGATGCCCACACTTTTGCATTAGAAAAGAAACTTAGATGTGCTATGGAGGAAGTAATTCTCTGAGAAGAAATTTACTAGAAACAAAAATCTCAAGAAAATTGGCTTGTAGATGGAGATAGGAACACGAAGTTTTTTCAAGCTTAAACTAAGCTTAAACATCTTAAGAAATTTTTTTTTTACATTGAATCCTGTCATGGGAAGCTAGAAGATGAAAGTGATATTGTTGTTAAAGGAATTTCCTTCTTCTCAAATTTGCTAACTAAGAAGTAGGTTCAATACTCTGATTCCTTCCTAGACTCTATGCCACATTGTATATCTGAGGCAGATAATACTATGATTATGGCTCCCTTTACATTGAATGAGCTAAAAGATTTTTTTTTTCCATGGCTCCAAACAAGGCTCCGGGCCCTGATGGATTCACCATGGTTTTTTTTTTAAATGTTGGGATTTTATGGGCAATGATATTTTACTTGCATTAGACGAAGCTAGGATTCATAACGACACACTTAAAGAGCTTAATCATACTTGGATTTCTCTCATTTAATCAAAAATAGATAATCCTGAATCATTTTTAGATTTCCACCCTATTTCTCTTTGTAATCCCCTGTACAAAATTTTTACCAAAGCTATTTCTGTGAGGTTAGTCAAGATTCTTCCTAATATCATTTTTGAAGAGCAAGGGGGCTTCGTGCCCGGTAGAGAAACTCTAGAGGGTGCTATTATGGCTCATGAAATTCTACATTCCATTTGACTACATAACACATTTTCTATGATGTTTAAGCTAGATATGATGAAAAAATACGATCGGGTTGAGTGGGACTTCCTTCTCATGGTTCTTACTAGACTAGGCTTTCATAAAAATTGGGTAAAATGGATCCAAGCTTGCATATCTTCTCCTTCATTCTCAGTTATCATTAATGGGTCCCTTAGCATTTTTTTCTCTTTTTCCAGGGGCAATAGACAGTGGGATCCCCTTTCCCATTTCCTATTCAACCTTATCGAAGAGGGGCTCATTAGATCTATTTGTTATGCTAGATAGATAGGGATTTGGAAAGGTATCTCTTTTAATGATGGTAATTAATCATATACATAATCTTTTTGCAGATGACACCCTTTTATTTGGAGAAGCCACTATTATGGAAGCCTGAGTTATCAAACAAATCTTGGATGATTATTCCATGGCATCTGGCCAATTAATAAATCCAGCTAAATCAAAATATTTTTCTTAAATGCTTCTCCTTTAGTTAAACATAGTCTTAATAACTTTTGGGGCTTCTCTCTGGGAGAATTCCCTTGTAGATATCTTGGAGTCCCCTTCTATTTTGGTTCAGAAAAAGATCACTTCTGGGATAAGATTATGTCTACAATTTATCAACGGATTCTTTCACGGAAGCATAAATGGCTGACCTTATCTTGTAAGCTACAGTTGATCAAATCTATCTTAAATGTCATCCCCATTTATCTTATGTCAGTCTTGAGTATGCCCAAGTGTTCAATTGAAGAACTCTAGTCCATCTTAAGGGACTTTCTCTGGGCTGACAATGTTACTGAGAAGAAAAAACTACCCCTCCTGGCCCGGAGTAAGGTTTGTACTCCTAAATCCATCAAGGGTGTAGGAGTAAGGGACCTTTATTTATAGAATAAAGAATTGGGTGTCAAATTGCTTTGGAAATTATACCAAAACCTGGATTCTAAATGGGCCAAATTAGTGAAATCAAAATACCTTAACTCGGAGGTTAGGGAAAGAATTTTCATAGCTCTAGTCTTGCCTCAGGGTTCTGACATGTGGAATTTTATGGTTTCTTGTCGAGACCTTATCCTACCCCTCCTCTCTTGGTTGATACATGATGGGTCAGAAGCTCAGTTCTGAGAGGACTCGTGGAATGGGAACATACCTTTGTCTTAGATCCGGGAGTGGCACGCTTTAGATGCTTATCTTAAACAGATTTGGGGTGATCAGGTTTGTCATTATTTAGATATTTAGGATGGTCTGACAGCCTGGAAAGATATTTCTAGCCTAAATGACTTATCAGACTTGGCTGCAGAGCTCCAAAAGGAACTTAGTTCTAGACTTATCTTATTCTCTCCTCTTGAGGATGAACTTATTTGGTTAGGTTCTCCTTCTGGGTAATATACGATTAAGGCCAGTTATGACTCAAATTTTCATCACTAATCTTCTGACTCTTGGCCCGTAAAAATTTTATGGGGATCTGCATGTCTCCCTAAGGCTAGGGCCTTTGCTTGGTTGGCCATTCAGGATAGGGTTCTCACTGGGGCTAGGCTTGATAGATTGGGAATTACTTTTATTTTTCCTTGTACCTTATGTGGATATTTTATGAAAACTTTTGATCATCCATTCCTTCACTATCCCTTTGCTATTGATTGTTGGTATTGGTTTATTCATAGGCTAGGGTGGTCAACAACCATTGGTCCTAATATTTGTGATCACTTGCTTGGCCTCTTTTATACAAATCCTCTACATTTGCACCTTTTTGGGAGGTGAGCCCCTCTATAGTTATCTGAAATATCTGGCTTGAAAGAAATGAAAGAGTTTTTAGAGGTAAACCTACTTCATGGATATAGGTCATTGGCAAAATAGAAAGTTCAATATCAGAAGTGATGCTTACTTACCATGTTAAATTGATTAAGGCAGAAAAAAATTTACTAAGAGGGATTTCTTCATTCATGATAATTGGCCTCTTCTCCAGTGCCTTCCGCCTCATGGTTGTAACACCCCAAAATTGGCACCTTATAATTCTAATCAATTTTGGTGCGTTTTCTCATCATCGAAGTCCTATTGTACTAGGAAAAATTCTCTTCCTAATTGACTTTAATTGACTTGGTCTCAAATGCAGAAAATCTGAATTTGTATAAATCTCACATTATATTTAATTCCTAAATTATCAAGGTTTATTAGCTAAAAATCCCTATGATTAATTAATTAAATTCTAAATTCCTAAGTGTTTTCAAATTAAATTAATTCCACCCCCTTTAGCTAATACACATCAAAAAAGAATTGAATAGTTATTTAATTATTAGGATGAATTATCCTCAAAAAGGAATTCCATAATTCCATGTGAAAAGCCACTCATGT
>MU225691.1:285375-301176 GCA_018584345.1 Thuja plicata
TTAGAGAGCATCAAAATTATAGTTAATTTTTGTCTCACCTATTTCATATTTCATAGCTTTTGTTGCTTTTTAGTTTAAAATCTCATTTAGTATAATTGCATTCTCATGGCTAGTGTAATTTGATTATCGTTCTATTTTAATTCAATTAAATCTGTATTTCATTCATAGATTAATGGCATTTTCATTCACAGATTAATCTATATTTCATTCATAGATTAATGACATTTTGATTCATAGATTAATGGCAATTTGCTTATCTTTCATGCTTTAAAAATCCTCCATTTTAGCCATGGTCAAGGTTGTTGCCTCTCGTTCTGAGAGTAAATTCAAAAACCCCAACTAAATAGGATGCAACAAGTAGCTTCAATCAAGTTTGTGAAATGAATAATTCATGTTCATATTTGCAAATTCGATGATTGAGTAAGGACTATGTTGGGTTTGTGCCTGATTAAGAGGTCACATTCAAGCACATAACATTTTGGTGCCCACCGTGGGGTAGAAAAAATGATTTCTGGTCTCACTCTCAAAAATTTTTGACAGTAATTTGAACTTTGTCGAACCGCGTGAAGTTTTGCTCCCAGTAGCACTCTCTCGCGCGAGGAAACATAAATCTCGCACAGGTCCTTGCACTTTCTCACACGAAGTTTTACAGACAGTCATTTAATTTCCAGAATCTGCAATTTACTGTTATCATTTTCTGACATTCACTTTCCGCTGTTGATTTCATGTTTCTAATTTTCTGCTACAGCATAACAGTGGTCTGCAGGTCACTTGTCAAAGATCATAAAAACTTGCTAACGGTTTTCTTGCAGGATGGTTGTCAAAGGCATATTAAAAACGTTGTGCTTGTTTACTATTTTTCATTCACATAGTTTAAATATGGCTTTGCTTAAATTTCTTAAGTGTCCTGATAGAAAAGTAGGGGAATAGGCTCTTCATTACATGGAAGTGATGCCCATGGATGAAACTGAGACCCAAATGTTGCTAGAATGACGGATACCTGGGGAAGCAGAGCAAGATAGTGAATCTTTAACACATCTACTTGTCAGGGGATTATGCTCTTCTCTCTTTGAGAGAATCATAAACCCAAAGGCTTGTGGATTTGGTGGAGTGAAGCTATCTTGGTGATGAACATGTTTTGAGTGTTTGGGTAAGGTGAAGAGGTAGAGAAGTATGCTCTTCTCTCTTTGAGAGAATCAGAAAATTGGACCCTTGAATCCAAGCCAAGTTGTGTCACCTTTAGAAGGCCTGCTAGAAGTTGAACCTCCAGGAATGACCCAAGTGAGTACACACCTATCGTTGATGATTCCACCTCACTATAATAAAGTCTTCTTTGTTGAGTCCAAAGACTCCAAAGCCATGGTAACTTATTTCTCATGATTTTGACTATCATCTTGAGAAAGCCTTGTTTGTCGTACTGAGCGACGCCACTCCCAGCCTTGCTTGCAAGGGTGTATGACTTTCAAGTGTTGATGTGGCTATAAGGCCCCAACTTTGTATCAGAGGCCCTAGTTCTGTATTAGAGGCACCGAAGGTTATTGTGAATGGAAGCCCACTAAAAACTCTCTTAGTTAGATTCCTACCTAGCTCACCTCCGAAAGAAGACATAATCTGTGCGCAGGGAGAGGGAAGAATCTCTCCCCTAGATTCTCGACATAGGTATGCACCTGGATGCTTGAAGTGGTATATGAAGTTGGCCCCTGATTTAAGGTTAAACTTCAAACATATATACTTAGTACTTGGAAACACCAAAAAAATGGGCACTCTCTCGAGGGTGACACTACTGTGTGAGGTGCACGCATACACATAAGATAGCGGGGCACAAATTTTGTCTTCTCCACCATTTTTTTTGTAGGGATAACTAAGTGTTTGTTTTGAGTCTTAAACTATCCAATCATGATAAAACAAAGACTCCCATGATTCTGCCAAGTTGCTTTGTCCTTGGTAGAACTATTTACGACTATTGCTTGTGTCACTATTGCTTGTTTGAAACTTCGTGCTTGTTAACGAGTGCTTGTCACCTTGAAACTGAGATTGCTGATCTGTATCATCATAAAACTACTTAGAATCTAGAAATTCTGTCAGAGAATAGTCCTGACTGTGTCTCAAAATCTGGTTTTTGTCTTGAAAAGTGAGTCTGTTTATCAAAATCTCAAGTTTTCTCGCGCGAGATTTCAGAAACAAAGCACTTCCTCGTGCGAGCTTGCATTTTATCATGCAAAGTTGAGTACTTCCTCGTGTGACACAACACTTTCTCATGCAAATCTGTAGCCTGGTGTCCTAAAATAGTGAGCTTTTTCCCGTTGACTGGTGAATTTTTTGCTTGATCTGACTTTATCTGGGATCTGATTACCTATTTCCCTATTGGCTGCAGTCTGAAACTGGTTGTTTCAAGTTGCGAACTGACCGATTCTTACTCAAAATTTTCTTGTCTCTTTGTCTCCGTCCTATCTTTTCTATGTTTTTGTACCTTGCGACACGATAGTCATATCTTGGCTATTCTAGCCACACTCTTGACGGTTCGTGCCTGGTGCATCTCACACCTTGGCTATTCTAGCCTATTATCTCCTTTTCATTATCTTGAGAGATAGAGTTCTGAGTTGGATTCTAGGTCCTCTCTCGTTTCATATTTGTCTATGCCTGTTACAACTAGAAGCGGTAATATATTCCCTATTCTTGGTTCTGGAAAAAGTAAGGGTAAATCTCGTAATCAAGGAAAAGATCATTCTAAATTTGTCACTCAACCTGATAGGCAAGAGGGATCCTCAATTTCCTCTTCTACACTTAGTACAGATACTAGTCCGAATCATAAACCAGTGTTTCAGCTGTGCTCTAATCCTTTGTTTCAAGATCAACAGAATTCATCTCTTTCAGATCAACAAAGCTTTAGAAAGTCACCTGTTTGGGTTGATCCTATTAACGATTCTCATTGCCTTAGTGATCCTTTTTAACATATCAATCCTTTTGATCCTATCAACCCCTTTGATCTGCCAAAGGTTACATTGACCATGAGTTCTCAGCTCTATACTCACACTCATACTGAAGCTGTGCACACGGCACAATCTCCCATCAAGAACATGGAAACTCCTTTCGATTACATGCAAGGTCAATACAATGATGGTCATGACCAATCTCAAAATGATCAAGGTCAACAAGGCGAGCAACATCATGATCGCCCTCCTCCATATGACTAGATTCAAGATCAGGGTCAAAGCATTTACGAGATCCTTGGTAATGATGATGAGCCAATAAGTCAAAATGACATAGATGCTGCAAAATCTAATAAGGCTCTCATTAGGATGATGGAAATTCTCCTTGCACAAGATAAAGAGAAATATTTTCTAGATTTGACAAAACAAGGAGTTAAGTTACCCTCAAACTTCCAAGTGGAAACACTTGTGGCTAAAGAAGAAGAGAGTGAGACTACCAAATTGCATAAGGTGATTCAAGACATGCAAAATCAAATCAGTTTATGAAGGATAAGGACAAGCCCACACAACAATTCATGATGGAAAGCATCTATCCTTTTCCTTTTGATAGGAGTCTTCTTATGCCACCTTTTCCCAAAGGTGTAGAACTCCCTAAATATGATAAGTATCTGGGTACCACTGATCCTTAGGATCATTTGAGAGAATTTGGGGCCCTATATATGGAGTTCATGCATGATCAAACCTATTTGATGTGTCTCTTTCCCTGAAGTTTGGGTGGACCTTCCATGGAGTGGTTTTCTCGACTACCCACCGGCATCAAGACTTTTGATGAGATTACATATCTCTTTATACAACACTATTCTCACAACATATAGCATCCCGTCAACATAAGGGACCTTTGCAATCTCAAGCAAAGGCAAGGGGAACCATTCTTGACATTTCTCCAAAGATGGAGACAACTTTGCACTAAGTATCCTCGCAAAATACCCGAATCTGAGAAACTCAATATCTTCTTAGATAATCTCACCCCTGATTTTGGGTATCAAGTACAACTTCAAGGTCCCCTTAATTTTGACAGCATGATAAAGCAAGCTGTGAGGATAGAGGCATTTATGGTTAAGAAAGGTGAATTGACTTTGTATAAAGATAACAAACAAGGTTCCTCCTCTTCCAACAAAGATAAAGGGAAGTTGGTCAATAAGAATAGGGAGGTTGTGAATGATGGGGTAGTTGATAATGTGACTCCCGCTCCTTCCAAACCAGTTTTCAATCTCACCTTTGGTATACAAGTGACTAAAGCTATTTAAAAGGCTGCAACAAACACTCAACATCCTTCTAGATTCTCTGTCAACAAACCTTGGGCCCCACGACCCAAGCGTGAATTTACTTCATTGGGAGAACCATTGGACGTAGTTTTCAAGACTTTGGTGCAAAATCAGATTCTCACTCCTTTGGAAAAAATGTCTATACGATCCACAACCAAGACCCCATTGGTGGAATGACAACGCATACTGTAACTATCACCAAAACAAGGGTCATAAGATTGCTACTTGTATTCAATTGCATCATAAAGTCCAAGATCTGATTGATAACCAGGTTATCATTGTGGAAAATCATAACAAGAATTCAAATCACTAGGCATTTAAAGATCCCTTTCCTCATCACGAGAAAGGCAAGTCTTCCAATGCTAAGAACAATAATGCCAAGGTTAACTACGCACATGCCACTTATGATAATGTCATCAACACGGTTGAACCTGTGGAAATAGAGTATTATAATTTAATTACTACCAGGGGAGGCGGAGATGCTTCTAAGCCTAAGACCCCATTTTTCTTGAGATGCCTCAGGTCTCGATTGTCTAAATCTGAAACATCTCAGGATTGCGTGAACATTGTTACCAGATCCCGCGCTAAAATCACTATCAAGGGTCCTGACTCTCCTGCTGCTACATCCGCACCAAAAAAACCCATGGATAAAAATATTGTTGCCTCTACCAACAATACCATGAAAGTGGTCCCCACACCTTCTACTACTGGTTACAACATTCTAGACCAGATTCAAAGGACCAACGCTCAAATAACCATCTTTGAGCTGTTGAAGATCTCGCCTGCTCACAGGAAGATACTGGATAAAGCCATCATAGAGGCTAATGTCCCCAAAGACATCAATCTAGATCAGTTTCAATCCATGGTGGGTCACTTGACTTCACCGCATTATTTTTCCTTCTTAGAAGAAGATGATCACTCAATTAGTCACCCACATAATGCTCCTCTGCATATAGAAGTCATGCTTGGCAAATAACTAGTCTGCCGCATCCTCATTGATAATGGTGTTGGCCTTAATATTTGCTTTGCTCACTTTCTTTCTCAGCTAGGTTATGACAAAGATCGCATAGATTCTCGCAAAAGAATTACTATCAAGGCCTATGATGAAGAAGAGAGAAAATCTAAAGGTTTAGTCATGCTACCCATTCGGGTTGGACCGGTTGAAAGAGATGTCACATGTCAGGTGCTAGATCTTCCTCTTGCATATAATATCTTGTTGGGAAGACTGTGGATCCATGAGATGTAAGCGGTTCCCTCTACATATCATCAGTGCATTAAGTTTCCTTTCCAAGGCACAGAGGTGACAATTCCCGCTAGTATGGGCTCTTCTTGTAATGCGCTCACTCAGTCAGCTGATAGTCTTGTTCCGACTAATAGAGAATACATAGAATTCTGTGATGCCAAGCTCAGAGACATGGAACAAACCTTGAAAATCATAGACATAGGCATGTGGGGGTATCAAATAGAACCTGTGCTATCATTAGCAGCTCTACCTCCATCTCCTCGTTCTTATGGGAGACCTTCTGAGATTAACAGATCTTCTACTCCTCCTAAGATAGTTTATGATGGTGCCTTTGTTCAGGCTTCTATACCATTAGAAGATGAAGATGAGGAAAGAGATATTAAAGCTTGGCTTTGCAAAGGAAAGAACATACCTGAACAGACTGCCCCGGCTTGTGAACTAAATCCCAACAATGAAGGTCTTAAGATTATGAAACACTTTGGGTACAAAGGGAGTGGCACAATAGGGGTGAATGGTAATGGGTTAGTTGAACCTATTAAAGCTATGGGTCAAAAGACAAAAGACACAACTAGTTCAGGCTTCAAGAAGATCCCGTTCCATCTAGGGATTAACAAATTTTTTCCAAAATCGGATCTCTCACCAGAACCTGAAGGCACAGCTACAGTCGACACCATAGAAGATAGCTCCGATGAGGATTGCTTTCCTTATCCCATTCCTCCAGACCTGATAGCATTCTTTGTTGAGCCAGATAATTTTGTACCGCGTGCCAGTACAGTCGAGACTGATACCGATTCTAATTAAACCACTCCATTTGATGCACTAACCTATGAACATTGGAAAGTGTTACAAGATCCTAGTTTTCAAGGTGAGCGATATATACCACCAGAGTTTCAAGAGCAATTGGCACAAGAATAGGCTAGTATTGCAAGAACTCCCAAACCTTTGTGGTGCAAATACCCAAGTCAGAGTTCAGACACAGATTCTCATGAATATGAGTTGGATAGTTTGTCAGAAGGATCTTATGAAAAGCCTCTCAATGTAAGAGAGGGGTCTAGTGAAAGGTCTAATGAGTCCGAGTCCATAAATGTTAACGTGTCTTCTACTTCAGTTGTTAGGGGTCAAAAGGATTCGAACACATCTTTGGATGAGATCGATTTATCTCTCAGCTTACTAGTCAATGCTTTCGATGATTATACAATGAATGCACTTGAACCCATCATTTCTCTTTCACTCCAATATCCCAAGTTAATAGATTGGAATTCCCCTACCTCATCCAATGAAGTCCTTACATTCCAGAATGACTATGCTCTAGCCTTCTACCTTCACACTGTTGAACCTATAACATCCTCCACTAGTGAAGAAAGTGTCAACATGACCGAGGATGATATCAAGTATCTTAGTCATAAAATTAAAAGAAGAAAAAATAGGCGCTCTGATGGTGAAAACCACATTTTGGTAGTGTCAGAGCCAAAAAAGGTAAAAAGAAAAGACGTATCCAAAGGCAAAAACCTCTCTGACGCACCTGAGGATGAGATACTTGATGCACTTCTAAGTCATTTCTAGGAACACTCATTGGTGCTAATTGAACCAACTCAGTCGGTAAATCTGGGAACAGAAGAACATCCACACTTTATTCATGTGGACAAATCATTATCTACAGAAGAACTTAAAGAATTCACAGACTTCTTCAAGGAGAAAAAGATAAACTTTGCATGGACATATTCTGACATGCCAGGTGTGGATCCTGATCTTATCATGCATCACTTGTCAATAGCTTCGGTTGTGAAACCAGTCAAACAAAAACTTAGAGAGATGCACCCACATGTGGCTCTACTGGTCAAGGAAGAATTGGAAAAAATTCTAAAAGCTGGGTTCATCCGAGCAATTGATTATGCACACTGGATCTCTAACATAGTCCCAGTGACTAAACATGACAAATCTATCAGAGTCTGCACCAACTTTCGAGACTTAAATAAGGCCTATCCAAAAGATGATTTTCCACTGCCCAATATTGATATTATTGTCGATATGACAACAAGATATGAAATGTACTCCCTAATGGATGGCTTCTCTAGCTACAATCAAATCAAAATTGCGGTAGAGGACCAAGAGAAGACTGCTTTTACTTGTGCATGGGGTACATTCTGCTGGAATGTTATGCCTTTTGGTCTTAAGTATGCTGGAGCCACATATTAGAGAGCTATCACTACCATATTTCATGACATAATGCATAAGACAATGGAAGACAATGTAGATGACACGCTCGCTAAAAGTATGGACAGGAAGACACATCTCACTAATCTCGGCCCTATACTAGATTGTATGGAAAAATTTAGACTGCTTCTTAACCCTAAGAAATGTGCATTTTGGGTTACTTCAGGAAAATTACTTGGTTATATCATCTCCGCAAAGGGAATCAAGGTGGATCCTGCAAAGGTGCAAGCTATCATGGAAATGCCTCCACCTTGCAATATGAGAAAAATTAGAGGTCTTCAAGGTCGGCTTCAATCTATCTAGCGTTTCATCTCGTAGCTAGTTGACAAGTCACAACCATTTACTAAAACTCTACATAAAGGTGTGACTTATGAATGGAACAAAGAAAGTGAACAAGGCTTTCAATAGATCAAACAATATCTAGCCAATCCGCCTATATTACTGCCTCCTATTTAGGGGAAGCCACTGATCTTATACATCTCAGCTATAGAAACATCTCTGGGTGCTCTATTGGCCCAAGAAGATCAAAATAATAAAGAAAGATCCATCTATTATATCAGTAGAACATTGGTCTCTTATGAAATGAATTATTCTATAATTGAGAAAGCTTGCTTAGTAGTGGTGTTTGCTTCGTAGAAGTTACGACACTACATGTTGGCTCACACTACAAGGCTAATCACAAAAATTGATCCATTAACGTACTTACTTAGTAAAGCTACCCTCACAGGTAGACTAGCTAAATGGGTCATGCTCCTTAGTGAATTCAATATTGAATATGTTGAGAGAAAAGCTATCAAAGGGAAAGCGATTGCAGATCAGTTGGCCGAGGAACCTATTACAGATCATCAACCATTAAGGATTGAATTCCTAGATGAGTCCATCATTCTTCTCACACATCAGACATGGACCATGTTCTTTGATGGATCATTCACCCAACAGGGTTCAGGTGCTGGAATTTTTTTCATTACACCTCAGCGGTATTCACTACCAAAGGCATACAAAATGATGTTTCCTTGCACAAATAACACTGCTGAGTATGAAGATTTAATCAATGGATTAAAGATCGCTATTGAATGGCGTGTTGATGAGCTAAAAGTCTTTGGAGATTCACAACTGGTTATCAATCAAGTGAATGACATCTATCAAACAAAAGATGAAAAACTGGTGCCCTATAAAAAGATGGTTGATGACCTTAAGAAATACTTTGCACATGTTACTTTCTAGAAAATTCTGAGGGTGGATAATAAATCAGCTGATGCCATGGCTAGTCTGACTTCTATGTTACAAATTCCAAAAAAAGATTTCAGACATGAATTCCTAGTGGAGACGTTATGCTACCCTGCCTATGATTCCCCTGACTCCCGGATGATCTATTCAGTCATTGGACATGACTCATCCTGCTACCACCATATCTACTCTTATCTTCATGACCAAATTATTCCTAACACATATACTCAAAATGAAAAACATCATTTAATCCGCAGTGCTTCACGGTTTGTCATTGTAGCTAACGACTTATATAGACGAGGTCTGGATGATACACTCCTTAGGTGTTTAGAACCTGATGAGTCCAAATGCGTGTTAGAAGAGGTACAGGAAGGGAACTGTGGGTCTCACTCAAAAGGTTTGACACTAGCTTGTAAACTTATTAGAGCTGGTTACTATTGGCCGGATATGGATAAAGAAGCTACAGAGTTTTCTAAGTCTTGCAAACAGTGTCAACTACATGGTAATTTGATTCATTCTCTACCCAAGGAGCTTATCCCTTCATTACTTTCCGGCCATTTCAAAATCAAATTAAATAAAAGGATTAATTAACCATGACATCAAAAGATTAAATATAAGCCTAAAGAGACAATCAAAACTATATAATTGATTTTAATTAATTAATTGTATAGTTTAAATAAAAAATTAAATTGAACCTATTCATCCTTACATGGCTAATTTAATTAATTGATTGAATTTAAATAATCCTAATATATTTCAACATAAATTTGAGCAACCAATGGGAATTGAGAACACAAAGCACATGGATCACTCCTAAATTTGCAATCTCAATCACTCATTTTGAACTTTCAATCTCAATCACTCAAATTTGTCTCTTTGCCCAAACCTTTGAGACAATCATTTAAATTGTCCCCCCATTTGAAACCATTTGAAAGTCTCTCACTCAACCATGACTTAACTATGATCAATTAACTCCACCCCCTACACTTGGGAAAATCCTATAAATAGAAGCCATTTTGAGAGCATTAAAGATCCTAGAAATTTGAATGCAAAGCATCAAACCTCTTGTCATTTTCATAGCAATTTGAGCATAATTGAGAGATTATCATAGCATTTTAGCATTATGGAGATCATTTTGAGTGCATTTGGATACAATATTATCATAATTTGAGAGAATATTTCTAGATTTAGACATTTATCTTCATCAATTCTCATTCTAGGACTGCCATTGATAGAGATTAAGACTGAGAGCTTTATCAACATGCTTAGATAGAGAGCCATGAGATGCTTATTGATTTAATTACAATTATTATCTTAAATTTCCATTATTATTCCATAGAATTGTAGTTAATCACACATAGTATAATGGTCACAAAAATATGTCTCATGCTTTATAACTCCACTAATGCTCCTCGATCATACAAATTTGATTCTCCATTTGGTCCATGGAGACAGTCCATCGTCAAGGGTCCATTCACTAAATCTGAGATTATAATTCATACGCACTTATTCACGGTATTTCCTAAGGCATCTGTGTCTAGTTTGGATTCAACTGAGAAGAAGTGTAAGATTTCAACATCATTGCATGGTTATAATGGGATCTCCCAGTCCTCGTCCCCCACCTTTCAGCCCTCATCTCCTCCACTAAATTCCTCATTTAATTTTGATATTCCTGATAATGCCTCCTTTGACCCTGTTCTTTTTGCCACTTCACCACCTTAGTAGATCTCATCCACTGTACCCTCTTCACCTGTTCCTTCTATCACTTCTCCATCTCGGAAGGTCTCACCCACTACATCCTTCTGATTCGGTGTTCGTCCTCCTTTCACTTCCAGGGTACCTCATCTTTCATCTCATGGATTTTTACTCCCATCTTCACCACCTTTCATTTCTTCTTTACCTTCCCTTCCACCCCTCATGTCACTCTCTCTACCCACCTCCATTTCTTCTACACTTACTGTTGCTCCCATTTTTTCTATCGAGGTATCCCCTTGCTTCTCCCTTTCTTGATTCTATCTGCGGTTGGAGGTTCATCTCATTCAATTTTCCTCACTTACTCACCTCATTTCCCTACATCTTTACCTTCACCTCCATCACACCAGTCACTTTCTCTACCCACCTCCCTTCCTTCTGCACTTACCATTTCCTCTGATTTATCAAATTCTACTGTTGATCTGAAACCTATTCAACCTCAAGTTCACTTGGAAAGCTTAGAAGAAAATCTACTTATGATCAAACCATCTCTTCAAGTGGTGCAACAGGTAGATGATATTGCTAAGGAAGCCAATGTTATTTTTGATGAGAAGATTGATGACTCTATCATTGATGGTTTTGATACTTCCTTGCCATCGTTAATATGTTTGGGTGAAATCCCTAAAACCAAAAACCCTTATGAGATGCTTTTTCCAGATGCAAATTCATCTTTACAAGAGGTTCACATCACATTCTCTCCTTCTCTGGATGACATTATTAAAAAAATGATCAATCACCATCATGTTCCATCTTCCAATCTCCTTCCTCAAAACTCTCCCCTATTTCATCTTCCAAGCAGAGAGGGAGACTCTCAAGGGAATCTAAAATCAAGGATGAGATTAAAGTTGGGATCCAAAAAAATTACCTTCTTCATTAACTATTCACAAGGAAGGGAAAAATAATGTGCCTTTTAGCCCTCCTATAATGAGGGCTGCTAAGGCAAAAATAAAACTCCAGCCTGTGTATGTTGGAGGCCGAAAATCAACATATGCTCAAGATATGAGGGGAGTTGAGACTTCCCCTCTGGAGCCATGAAAGTCCTATCCTAGAATGTTAGGGGCCTAAATGCCCCTAAAAAGAAGCGGCTCATCAAGAGCCAACTATTTAACTCTAAGTCTGACATTGTTTTACTCCAAGAAACTATGTTATCTAATGAAGCTGCCATAAATTTGTTTACCACCTGGAAATTGGGTAATTTATGGGCCTCCTCCTCTTATGGTGCCTCGAGGGGTCTTACGATGTTACAAAATCCACTTAAGGTTTCTTTGGAACAAATTTCTACAGGAAAATATTGGATGCTCTCTTTGGTTGAGAGCTTCTCTACTAAATTATCTTTTTGGTTATTTAATATTTATTGCCCGATTTCCATTGTTGAGAAAGCCAAGATGTGGAACTTTCTCGGTAATTTGATTCAAGAAATTAAGGGGGAATTGATCATCTTGGGAGGGGACTTTAATGCTATCCTTAATAATGATGAGAAATGTGGTGGGATTATTCCTTCTCCTAAGGTTATGATGGACTTTTATAAATTTACCTATGATAATAATCTAATGGATGTCTCTCCCAAGGTAGGGAAATTTACCTGGATGAATCGTCGAATGGATTTTTGTAGTATTTCAGAATGCTTGGATCGCTTTCTTATTTCTAACCTATGGCTTCAGACTAAAATAGACTACCATTCTCTCATTCTTCTTATTTCTCGTTCTGATCATTTCTCGATTATGTTGCATTTATCTGAATCTTCTTCTCATCGAAAAGGCACCTTCAAGAATGAACCAATGTGGTTCTGGGATCATAGTTTTATTCCTCTGCTGAAACAATGGTGGCTAAACTCTCCTTTTTTAAAAGGAATTTGAATATTTAGACTGGTCAAAAAATTGCAGTTGCTAAAAATCAAGATCAAATATTGGAACATTAATACCTTTAAGAACATTTTTCAGGAGAAATCTATATTACAGTCAGAACTGGCCATAGTTAATGAATTTATTATTCAAAATGGCATGGATGCCCACACTTTTGCATTAGAAAAGGAACTTAGATGTGCTATGGAGGAAGTAATTCTCTGAGAAGAAATTTACTGGAAACAGAAATCTCGAGAAAATTGGCTTGTAGATGGAGATAGGAACACGAAGTTTTTTCAAGCTTAAACTAAGCTTAAACATCTTAAGAACAAAATTGTTTACATTGAACCCTCTCATGGGAAACTAGAAGATGAAAGTGATACTGTTGTTAAAGGAATTTCCTTCTTCTCAAATTCGCTAACTAAGAAGCAGTTTCAATGCTCTGATTCCTTCCTAGACTCTATCCCACATTGTATATCTGAGGTAGATAATATTATGCTTATGGCTCCCTTTACATTGAATGAGCTAAAAGAAATTGTTTTTTCCATGGCTCCAAACAAGGCTCTGGGCCCTTATGGACTCACCATGGTTTTCTTTAAAAAATGTTGGGATTTTATGGGCAATGATATTTTACTTTCATTAGACGAAGCTAGGATTCATAAAACCACGCTTAAAGAGCTTAATCATACTTGGATTTCTCTCATTTAAAAAATAGATAATCTTGAATCATTTTCAGATTTCCACCCTATTTCTCTTTGTAATCCCCTGTATAAATTTTTTACCAAATCTATTTCTGTGAGGTTAGTCAAGATTCTTCCTAATATCATTTTTGAAGAACAAGGGGGCTTCGTGCCCAGTAGAGGAACTCCAGAGGGTGCTATTATGGCTCATGAAATTCTGCATTCCATTTGACTACATAACACATCTGCTATGATGCTTAAGCTAGATATGATGAAAACATACGATCGGGTTGAGTGGGACTTCGTTCTCATGGTTCTTACTAGACTAGGCTTTCATAAAAATTGAGTAAAATGGATCCAAGCTTGCATATCTTCTCCTTCATTCTCAGTTATCATTAATGGGTCCCTTAGAGTTTTTTTCTCTTCTTCTAGAGGCATTAGACAATGGGAGCCCCTTTCCCCTTTCTTATTCATCCTTATGGAAGAGGGGCTTAGTAGATCTATTTGATATGATAGATAGATAGGGATTTGGAAAGGTATCTCTTTTAATGATGGTAATTAATCATATACACAATCTTTTTGCAGATGACACCCTTTTATTCAGAGAAGCCACTATTATGGAAGCCTGAGTTATCAAACAAATCTTGGATGATTATTCCATGACATCTGGCCAATTAATAAATCCAGTTAAATCAAAATATTTTTCTTAAATGCTTCTCCTTTAGTTAAAAATAGTCTTAATAACTTTTGGGGATTCTCTCTGGGATAATTCCCTTGCCGATATCTTGGAGTCCCCTTCTGTTCTGGTTCAGAAAAAGATCACTTCTGGGATAAGATTATCTCTACAATTTCTCAACGGATTCTTTCATGGAAGCATAAATGGCTGACCTTATCTAGTAAGCTACAGTTGATCAAATCTATCTTAAATGTCATCCCCATTTATCTTATGTCAGTCTTGAATATGCCCAAGCATTCAATTGAAGAACACTAGTCCATCTTAAGGGACTTTCTCTGGGCTGACAATGTTACTAAGAAGAAAAAACTACCCCTCCTAACTCGGAGTAAGGTTTGTACTCCTAAATCCATCAAGGGTGCAGGAGTAAGGGACCTATATGTATAGAATAAAGTATTGGGTGCCAAATTTCTTTGGAAATTATACCAAAACCTGGATTCTAAATGGGCTAAATTAGTGAAATCAAAATACCTTGACTTGGAGGTTAGGGAAAGAATTTTCACAACTCTAGTCTTGCCTCCGGGTTCTGACATGTGGAATTTTATGGTTTCTTGTCAAGACCTTATCCTACCCCTCCTCTCTTGGTTGATACATGATGGGTCAGAAGCTCAGTTCTGGGAGGACTCATGGAATGGGCACATACCTTTGTGTTAGATTTAGGAGTGGTACCCTTTAGATGCTTATCTTAAACAGATTTGGGGTGATTGGGTTTGTCATTATTTAGATATTCAGGATGGTCTGAAAGCCTAGAAAGATATTTCTAGCCTAAATGACTTACCAGAATTGGCTGCATAGCTCCAGAAGGAACTTAGTTAT
The DNA here is from genome assembly GCA_018584345.1 of Thuja plicata. NCBI lineage: Eukaryota > Viridiplantae > Streptophyta > Pinopsida > Cupressales > Cupressaceae > Thuja > Thuja plicata. The sequence goes on from MU225691.1 coordinate 300,137, forward strand.
AGACTTATCTTATTCTCTCCTCTTGAGGATGAACTTATTTGGTTAGGTTCTCCTTCTGGGCAATATACGGTTAAGGCCGGTTATGACTCAAATTTTCATCACTAATCTTCTGACTCTTGGCCCGTAAAATTTTTATGGGGATCTACATGTTTGCCTAAGGCTGGGGCCTTTTCTTGGTTGGCCATCCAGGATAGGGTCCTCACTGGGGCTAGGCTTGATAGAATGGGAATTACTTTTGTTTTTCCTTGTACCTTATGTGGATATTTTAGGGAAACTTTTGATCATCTATTCCTTCACTGTCCCTTTTCTATTGATTGTTGGTATTGGCTTATTCATAGGCTAGGGTGGTAAAAAACCATTGGTCCTAATATTTGTGATCACTTGCTTGGCCTCTTTTATACAAATCCTCTACATTTGCACCTTTTTGGGAGGTGAGCCCCTCTATAGTTATCTGAAATATCTAGCTTGAAAGAAATGAAAGAGTTTTTAGAGGTAAACCTACTTCATGGATATAGGTCATTGGCAAAATACAAAGTTCAATGTCAGAAGTGATGCTTACTTACCATGCTAAATTTATTAAGACAAATTTTTTTTTTCTAAGTGGGATTTCTTCATTCATGATAATTGACCTCTTCTCTAGTGCCTTCTGCCTCATGGTTGTAACACCCCAAAATTGGCACCTTATAATTCTAATTAATTTTGGTGTGTTTTCTCATCATCGAAGTCCTATTGTACTAGGCAAAATTCTCTTCCTAATTGACTTTTATTGACTTGGTCTCAAATGCAGAAAATCTGAATTTGCATAAATCTCACACTATATTTAATTCCTAAATTATCAAGTTTTATTAGCTAAAAATCCCTATGATTAATTAATTTAATTCTAAAGTCCTAAGTGCTTTCAAATTAAATTAACTCCACCCCCTTTAGCTAATACACATCAAAAAGGAATTGAATAGTTATTTAATTATTAGGATGAATTATCCTCAAAAAGGAATTCCATAATTCCATGTGAAAAGCCACTCATGTGGCAATAATTCATT
>MU225691.1:301226-312895 GCA_018584345.1 Thuja plicata
AATAGTTATTTAATTATTAGGATGAATTATCCTCAAAAAGGAATTCCATAATTCCATGTGAAAAGCCACTCATGTGGCAATAATTCATTCTTTTAATTGAATAATTCCTTCAAAAATTATCTCACCTCCCCCCATGGAAATGAAGAGTCAACCGTTTCTTTTCAAGAAACTCTTCATCCCCTTCTCACGTTGTTCTATATTATGGGCCTCATTTTCTTCATTTGGGAGGATCGATTAGAGAGCATCAAAATTATAGTTAATTTTTGTCTCACCTATTTCATATTTCATAGCTTTTGTTTCTTTTTAGTTTAAAATCTCATTTAGTATAATTGCATTCTCATCGCTAGTGTAATTTGATTATCATTCTAGTTTAATTCAATTAAATCTGTATTTCATTCATAGATTAATGGCATTTTCATTCACAGATTAATCTACATTTCATTCATAGATTAATGGTATTTTGATTCATAGATTAATGGAAATTTTCTTATCTTTCATGCTTTAAAAATCCTCTATTTTAGTGATGGTCAAGGTTGTTGCCTCTTGTTCTGAGAGTAAATTCAAAAACCCCAACTAAATAGGAGGCAACAGGTCGCTTCAATCAAGTTTGTGAAATGAACAATTCATGTTCATATTTTCAAATTCGATGATTGAGTAAGGAATATGTTGGGTTTGTGCCTGATTAAGAGGTCACATCCAAGCACATAACATTTTGGTGCCCACCATGAGGCAGAAAAAATGATTTTTGGCCTCACTCTCAAAATTGTATGACAGTAATTTGAACTCTGTCGTACGTCCGTACACCACTGGTACAGAATCTTGTACAACATTTCATATCGAACTGCGTGAATTTTTTCTCCCAATAGCACTCTCTCGCACGAGGAAACATAAATCTTGCACAGGTCCTTGCACTTTCTTGCGCGAAGTTTTACAGACAGTCATTTAATTTCCAGAATCTACAATTTACTGTTATCATTTTCTAACATTCACTTTCTACGGTTGATTTCATGTTTCTGATTTCTGCTACAGCATAACAGTGGTCTACAGGTCGCTTGTCAAAGATCATAAAAACTTGCTAACGGTTTGCTTGCAGGACGGTTGTCAAAGGCATATTAAAAATGTTGTGCTTGTTTACTGTTTTTCATTCACATTGTTTAAATAGGGCTTTGTTAAAATTTCTTAAGGGTCCTGATAGAAAAGTAGGGGAATAGGCTCTTCATTACATGGAAGTGATGCCCATGGATGAAACTGAGACCCAGATGTTTCTAGAATGATGGATACCTATGGAAATAGAGCAAGATAGTGAATCTTTAACACATCTACTTGTTAGGGGATTAAGCTCTTCTCTCTTTGAGAGAATCAGAAACCCAAAGGCTTGTGGATTTGGTGAAGTGAAGCTATCTTGGTGATGAACATGTCTTGAGTGTTTGGGTAAGGTGAAGAGGTAGAGAAGTATGCTCTTCTCTCTTTGAGAGAATCAGAAAATCGAAACCTTAAATCCAAGCCAAGTTGTGTCACCTTTAGAGGGCCTGCCGAAAGTTGAACCTCTAGGAATGACCCAAGTGAGTACACACCTATCGCCGGTGATTCCACCTCACTATAATAAAGTCTTCTTTGTTGAGTCCATAGACTCCAAAGCCATGGTAACTTCTTTCTCATGATTTCGACTATCATCTTGAGAAATCCTTGTTTGTCGTACTGAGCAGCGCTGCTCCCAGCCTTGCTTGCAAGGGTGTATGACTTTCAAGTGTTGGTGTGGCTATGAGGCCCCAGCTCTGTATCAGATGCACTAAAGGTTATTATGAATGGAAGCCCACTAAAAACTCTCTTAGTTAGATGCCTACCCGGATGACCTCTGAAAGAAGACATAATCTGTGCGCAGGGAGAGGGAAGAATCTCTCCCCTAGATTCTCAACATAGGTATGCACCTGGATGCTTGAAGTGGTATATGACACTGGCCCCTAATTTAAGGGTAACCTTTGAACATATATACTTAGTCCTTGGAAACACCAAAAACACGGGCGCTCTCTCAAGGGTGACACTACCGTGTGAGGTGCACGCATACACATAAGACAGTGGGGCACGGATTTTGTCTTTTCCACCTTTTTTTTGTAGGGATAACTAAGTGTTTGTTTTGAGTCTTAAACTATCCAATCATGATCAAACAAAGACTCCCATGATTCTGCCAAGTTACTTTGTCCTTGGTAGAACTGTTTACGACTATTGCTTGTGTCACTAATGCTTGTTTGAAACTTCGTGCTTGTTAACGAGTGCTTGTCACCTTGAAACTGAGATTGCTGATCTGTATCATCATAAAACTGCTCAGAATCTAGAAATTCTATCAGAGAATAGTCCTGACTGTGTCTTAAAATCTGGTTTTTGTCTCGAAAATTGAGTTTATTTATCAAAATCTGGAGTTTTCTAGCGCGAGATTTCAGAAATTGAGCACTTCCTTGCGTGAGCTTGCATTTTCTCATGTGAAGCTGAGCACTTCCTTGCATGACACAACACTTTCTCATGCAAATCTGTATCCTGGTGTCCTAAAACAACAAGCTTTTTCCCATTGACTGGTGAATTTTTTGCCTGATCTGACTTTTGTCTGGGATCTCATTGCCTTTTTCCTTGTTGTCTGTAGTATGAAATTGGTTGTTTCGAGTTGTGAACTGACTGATTCTTACTCAAACTTGTCTTGTCTCTTTGTCTCCATCCTATCTTTTCTATGTTTTTGTACCTTGCGACACAATAGTCATATCTCGGCTGTTCTAGCCACACTCTTGGCGATTCGTGCTGGGTACATCTGACACCTTGGTTGTTCTAGCCTATTATCTCCTTTTCATTATCTCTAGAGACAGAGTTATGAGTTGGATCCTACATCCTCTCTCATTTCATCTTCGTCTATGCCTGTTACAACTAGAAGCGGTAATATATTCCCTATTCTTAGTTCTAGAACAAGTAAGGGTAAACCTCGTAATCAAGGAAAAGACCATTCTGAATCTTTCATTCAAATTGATAGCCAAGAGGGATCCTCAAGTTCCTCTTCTACACTTAGTACAGATCCTAGTCTGAGTCAGAAACCAGTGTTTTAGTTGTGCTCTAATCCTTTGTTTCAAGATCAACATAATTCATCTCTTTCAGATCAACAAAGCTTGAGAAAGTCACCTGTTTGGGTTGATCCTATTAATGATCCTCACTGCCTTAGTGATCCTTTTGTACATATCAATCCTTTCGATCCTATCAACCCCTTTGATCTGCCAAAGGTTACATTGACCACAAGTTCTCAGCTTGATACTCACACTCATACTGAAGCTATGCACACGACACAATCTCCCATCAAGAACATGACAACTCCTTTTGATTACATGCAAGGTCAATACAATGATGGTCATGACCAATCTCAAAATGATCAAGGTCAACAAGGTGAGCAACATCATGATCGTCCTCCTCCATATGAACAGAGTCAAGATCAGGGTCAAAGCATTTACGAGATCCTTGGTAATGATGATGAGCCAATAACTCAAAATGACATAGATGTTGAAAAATATTATAAGGCTCTCATCAAGATGATGGAAATTCTCCTTGCACAAGATAAAGAGAAATATTTTCTAGATTTGGTAAAACAAGGAGTTAAGTTACCCTCAAATTCCAATTGGAAAAACTTGTGGCTAAAGAAGAAGAGAGTGAGACTACCAAATTGCATAAGGTGATTAAAGACATGCAAAATCAAAGCAGTCAACTTATGAAGGATAAGGACAAGCCCACACAACAATTCACGATGGAAATCATTTGTCCTTTTCCTTTTGATAGTAGTCTTCTTATGCCACCTTTTCCCAAAGGTGTAGAACTCCCTAAATATGATAAGTATCTGGGTACCACTGATCCTCATGATCATTTGAGAGAATTTGGGGCCCTATCTATGGAGTTCATGCATGATCAAACCTATTTGATGCATCTCTTTCCCGAAAGTTTGGGTGGACCTGCCATGGAGTGGTTTTCTCGACTACCCACCGACATCAATACTTTTGATGAGATTGCCAATCTCTTTATACAATACTATTCTCACAACATACAACATCTTTCCAACATAAGGGACCTTTGCAATCTCAAGAAAAGGTAAGGGGAACCATTCTTGACATTTCTCCAAAGATGGAGACAACTTTGCACGAAGTATCCTCGCAAAATACCCGAATCTGGGAAACTCGATATCTTCTTGGATAATCTCACCCCTGATTTTGGGTATCAAGTACAACTTCAAGGTCCCCTTAATTTTGATAGCATGATAAAGAAAGCTGTGAGGATAGAGGCATTTATGGTTAAGAAAGGTGAATTAACTTTGTATAAAGATAACAAACAAGGTTCTTCCTCTTCTAGCAAAGATAAAGGGAAGTTGGTCAACAAGAATAGGGACGTTGTGAATGATGGGGTAGTTGATAATGTGACTCCAGCTCCTTCAAAACTGGTCTTCAATCTCACCTTTGGTATACAAGAGACCAAAGCTATTGAAAAGGCTGCTACAAACACTCAACAACCTTCTAGATTCTCTATTGAAAAGGCTGCAAAATCAGATTCTTGCTCCTTTGGAATAATGTCTATACGATCCACAACCATGACCCCATTGGTGGAATGACAATGCATACTGTGAGTATCACCAAAACAAGGGTCATAAGACTGCTACTTGTTTTCAATTTAATCATAAAGTCCAAGATCTGATTGATAACCAGGTTATCATTGTGGAAAATCATAACAAGAATTCGGATCACCAGGTATTTAATGATCCCTTTCCTTGTCACGAGAAAGTCGAGTCTTCCAATGCTAATAACAATAATGCCAAGGTTAATTACGCACATGCCACTTATGATAATGTCATCAACATGGTTGAACCTATGGAAATGGAGTATTGTAATGTAATTACTACCAGGGGAGGCGGGGATGCTTCTAAGCCTAAGACCCCATTTGTCTTGAGAGGCCTCGGGTCTCGATTGTCTGAATCTGAAATATCTTAGGATTGCATGAACATTGTTACCAGATCCCATGCTAAAATCACTATCAAGGGTCCAGACCCTCCTACTGCTATAGCCACACCAAAACAACCCACAGATAAAACTATTGTTGGCTCTACCAACAAGACCACAAAAGTGGTCCCCACACCTACTACTGGTTATAGCATTCTAGACTAGCTGCAAAGAACCAACGCTCAAATAACCATCTTTGAGTTGTTGAATATCTCGGCTACTCACAAACAAATTCTAGATAAAGACCTCATAGAGGCTAATGTCCCTAAAGACATCAATCTGGATCAGTTTTAATCCATGGTGGGTCACTTGACTTCACCGCATTATTTGTCCTTCTCAGAAGAAGCTGATCACTCAATTAGTCACCTGCATAATGCTCCTCTGCATATAGAAGTCATGATTGGAAAACAACTAGTCTGCTACATCCTCATTGATAATGGTGCTAGCCTCAATATTTTCTCTGCTCACTTTCTTGCTGAACTAGGTTATGACGAAGATCGCATAGATTCCCGTAAAGAATTACTATCAGGGCCTATGATGAAGAAGAGAGAAAATCTAAATGTTTAGTCGTGCTACCCATTCAGGTTGGATCAGTTGAAAGAGATGTCACATGTCAGGTGCTAGACCTTCCTCTTGCATATAATATCTTGTTGGGAAGACCATGGATCCATGAGATGCAAGCGGTTCCCTCTACATACCTTTAGTGCATTAAGTTTCCTTTCCAAGACGTAGAAGTGACAATTCCTGCTAGTATGGGCTCTTCTTGTAATGCGCTTTCTCAATCAACTGATAGTCTTGTTCTGACTAATAGAGAATACACAAAATTCTGTGATGCCAAGCACAGAGACATGGAACAAACCTTGAAAATCACAGACATAGGCATGGGGGTATCAAATAGAACCTGTTCTATCATTAGAAGCTCTACCTCTGTCTCCTCGTTCTTATTGGAGACCTTCTGAGAACAACAGATCTTCTACTCCTCCTGAGATAGTTTATGATGGTGCCTTTGTACGAGCTTCTACACCATTAGAAGATGAAGATGAGGAAAGAGCTATTAAAGCTTGGCTTTGCAAAGGAAAGAACATACCTAAATAGACTGCCCCAGCTTGTGAATTAAATCCCAACAATGAAGGTCTTAAGATTATGAAACGCTTTGGGTACAAAGGGAGTGGCCCTATAAGGGTGAATGGTAATGGGTTAGTTTAACCTATTAAAGCTACGGGTCAAAAGATAAAAGACACAACTGGTTTAGGCTTCAAGAAGATCCCGTTCCATCTAGGGATTAACAAATTTGTGCCAAAATCAGATCCTTTAGTAGAACCTGAAGGCACAGCTACAATTGACACCATAGAAGGTAGCTCCAATGAGGATTGCTTTCCTTATCCCATTCCTCCAGACTTGGCAGCATTCTTTGCTGAGCTAGATAATTTTGTACCACACGCTAGTACAATCGAGACTGACAGTGATTCTGATAAAATCACTCCATTTGATGCACTAACCTATGAAAAATGGAAAGTGTTACAAGATCCTAGTTTCCAAGGTGAGCAATATATACCACCATAGTTTCAAGAGAAATTGGCACAAGAACAGGTTGGTGTTGCAAGAACTCCCAAACCTTCATGGTGCAAACACCCAAGTCAGAGTTCAAACAAAGATTCTCATGAATATGAGTTTGACAGCTTGTCAGAAGGATCTTATGAAAAGCTTCTCGATGTAAGTGAGGTGTCTAGTGAAAGGTCTAATGAGTCCGAGTCCATAAATGTTAATGTGTCTTCTACTTTGGTCATTAGGGATCAAAAGGATTCGAACACATGTTTGGATGAGATCAATTTAGCTCTCAGCTTACTAGTCAACGCTTTCAATGATCATACCGTGAATGCACTTGAACCTGTCACATCTCTTTCACTCCAACATCCTGAGTTAATAGACTGGAATTCCCCTACCTCATCCAATAAAGTCCTTACATTCCAGAATGACTATGCTCTAGCCTGCTACCTTCATGTTGTTGAACCTGTAACATCCTCCACTAGTGAAGAAAGTGTCAACATGACCAAGGCTGATATCAAGTATCTTAGTCATAAAATTAAAAGAAGAAAAAATAAGCACTGTGATGGTGAAAACCACATTGTGGCAGTGTCAGAGCCAAAAAAAGTAAAAAGAAAAGACGTATCCAAAGGTGAAAACCTCTCTGAGGCACCTAAGGATGAGATAATTGATGCGCTTCCTAGTCATTTCCGGGAACGCTCATCGGTGCTAATTGAACCAACTCAGCGGGTAAATTTGGGAATAGAAGAACATCCACACATTATTCATGTGGCCAAATCATTATCTACAGAAGAACTTAAAGAATTCACAGACTTCTTCAGGGAGAAAAAGATAAACTTTGCATGGACATATTCTAACATGCCAGGTGTGGATTCTGATCTCATTATGCATCACTTGTCAATAGCTCTGGGTGTGAAACCAATCAAACAAAAACTTAGAAAGATGCACCCACATGTGGCTCTACTAGTCAAGGTAGAATTTTAAAAAGTTCTAAAAGATGGGTTCATCCGAGCAATTGATTATGCAGAGTGGATCTCTAACATAGTCCCAGTGACTAAACATGACAAATCTATCAGATTCTGCACAGACTTCCAGGACCTAAATAAGGCCTATCCAAAAGATGATTTTCCACTGCCCAATATTGATATGATTGTCGATATGACAACAGGATATGAAATTTACTCCCTAATGGATGACTTCTCTGGCTACAATCAAATCAAAATTGTGCTAGAGGACCAAGAGAAGACTGCTTTTACTTGTGCATGGGGTACATTCTGCTTGAATGTTATGCCTTTTGGTCTTAAGAATGCTGGAGCCACCTATCAGAGAGCTGTCACTACCATATTTCATGACATGATGCATAAGACAATGGAAGACTATGTGGATGACACGCTCACTAAAAGTATGGATAGGAAGACACATCTCACTGATCTAGGCCCTATACTAGATCGTATGGAAAAATTTAGACTGTGTCTTAACCCTAAGAAATGTGCATTTGGGGTTACTTCAGGAAAATTAATTGGTTATATCATCTCTATGAAGGGAATCAAGGTGGATCCTGCAAAGGTGCAAGCTATCATGGAAATGCCTCCACCTCACAATATCAGACAAATTAGAGGTCTTTAAGGTTAGCTTCAATCTATCCAGCATTTCATCTCACAGCTAGTTGACAAGTCACAACCATTTACTAAAACTCTACATAAAGGTGTGACTTATGAATGGAACAAAGAATGTGAACAAGGCTTTCAATAGATCAAACAATATCTAGCCAATCCGCCTATATTAATGCCTCCTATTTAGGGAAAGTCATTGATCTTATACATCTCAGCTACATAAACATCTCTAGGTGCTCTATTGGCCCAAGAATATCAAAATAATAAAGAAAGAGCCATCTATTACATCAGTAGAACATTGGTCTCTTATGAAATGAATTATTATGTAATTGAGAAAGCTTGCTTAGCAGTGGTGTTTGCTTCGCAGAAGTTACGACGCTAAATGCTGTCTCACACTACAAGGCTAATCACAAAAATTGATCCATTAAAGTACTTACTCAGTAAAGCTACCCTCACTGGTAGAATAGCTAAATGGGTCATGCTCCTTAGTGAATTCGATATTGAATATGTTGAGAGAAAAGCTATCAAAGGGAAAGCGATTGCAGATCAGTTGGCTGAGGAACCTATTACAGATCATCAACCATTAAGGATTGAATTCCTAGATGAGTCCATCATGCTTCTCACACATCAGACATGGATCATGTTCTTTGATGGATCATTCACCCAGCAGGGATCAGGTGCTGGAATTCTGTTCATTACACCTCATCGGTATTCATTACCAAAGGCATACAAAATGATCTTTCCTTGCATAAATAACACTACTGAGTATGAAGCTTTGATCAATGGATTAAAGATCACTATTGAATGGCATGTTGATGAGATAAAAGTCTTTGGAGATTCACAACTGGTTATCAATCAAGTGAATGACATCTATCAAACAAAAGATGAAAAACTGGTGCCCTATAAAAAGATGGTTGACGACCTTAAGAAATACTTTGCACATGTCACTTTCCAGCAAATTCCAAGGGAGGATAATAAAGAAACTAATGCCATGGCTACTCTGGCTTCTATGTTACTAATTCTAGAAAATGATTTCAGACATGAATTCCTAGTGGAGATGTTATGCTACCCTGCCTATGATTCCCCTGACTCCCAAATGATCTGTTCAGTCATTGGACATGACTCATACCACTACCACCATATCTACTCTTATCTTCATGAACAAATTATTCCTGACACATATACTTGAATGAGAAATTCCATTTAATCCATAGTGCTTCACGGTTTGTCATCGTAGCTAACGACTTATATAGACGAGGTCTAGACGGTACCCTCCTTAGGTGTTTATAACCTAATGAGTCCAAATGCGTGTTAGAAGAGGTACATGAAGGGGTCTATGGGTCTCACTCAAATGGTTTGACACTGGCTCGTAAAATTATTAGAGCTAGTTGCTAATGGCCGGATATGGAGAAAAAAGCTACACAGTTTGCCAAGTCTTGCAAACAGTGTCAACTACATGGTAATCTGATTCATGCTCCAGCCAAGGAGCTTATTCCCTTCATTACTTTCTGGCCATTTCAACAGTGGGCCTTCGACTTAGTGGGTCAGATATATCCATCTTCTTTGAAAGGACATAAATACATCATTACTACTACAGACTATTTTACCAAATGGGTTGAGGCAATGCCTCTCAGTGTAGCTGATGGCAAGTCTGTAGCCATGTTTATACTAAACTACATCATCTGTAGATATGGTGTACCCTCATCAATAATCATTGACAATGGGGGATAATTCAAGAATAAAGATCTAACAAATTTATGCACTAAGTTCAAGATTATTTAGCACTGGTCTTCTATCTATTATCCCCAGGGTAATGGATAGGCTGAAGCTTCAAACAAGATGATTCTCAAGATCCTACACCGTACAGTACACAAATCTAGATGAGACTGGCATCTCCAGATTAACCTAGCTTTATGGGCTTATCGCACTAGTATATGAACACCAATAGGGGCCACCCCCTTTGCTCTATTTTATGGTGCCGATGTAGTACTTCCTATTGAGGTTGAGATTCCTACCTTGTGAGTCTCTCTTAAGGGCCTCATTACTGATGATGATATCAAAATATCTCAGCGACAAGAGCTTGAACTATTGGATGAATGTCGGAAGGTGGCGCTCGATCATCTTCGAGAATATCAGAAGAGAATATCTAAAAGATATAACAAGAAGGTTAGACCAAGAGACTTAAAAATGGGTGATCTCATCCTGAGAGAGAACCTAAGAATCAACAGCAACAGATTCAGAAAGGAAAATTTGAGCCAAACTGGCTTGGTCCGTATATTATTACTGCAGTATTTGGGTCTGGCGGTTTGATGCAGAGAGATCCGAAAACATCTTGATCCATATAAGGATCCAACAATATTGATTAGAAAAGCAATTTTAACATCATGTAAGAGGCTTTACATCATCAAAATGCAAATCATAATCACTTGAACCCTTCTTTGGTTCATTCAACAAACAACTCCAATTTTGTCCCAAATTTTATAGTTTTCAGAGATTGAGTTATTTGACCCACAAAAAATCAAAAATAAACTTTCTGAAAAACATAAAGTTTGTAGATAATTATAATATGTATCAGATCACAAAATCATAAGGTCTCAAGACTCCATTTGGTTCCCCAAATAATTATAGTTTTAGACTATAAATTTAGAACCATATTCCTGTCATAAATCAGAAAATATTTTCTTCATGCTGGTAGGGCATCCAATATCTTTCAAACCAAACATAATTTTGAAACCAAACCCAAACCATCTGAAATATATATGAATATAGTTTCCAAAAATGTAAGATATGGATTTTTCCATTGGTTAAACCATGAGATAATTAGAAATCATTTTCTGCCACTCCATTGAAGAGGGTTTAAAAACAGTCTTCACCAAAAATGCAACAAATTTCACAAATCTTCATTAAATTGATTCTAACAAAAATAAATGGAAATATTGCTCACATATATTTCCAATGAATCCACTTATATATTATGATTCTTCCATAGGTGTCGGTACCAAATAGTACAACATGACTGTTCTTAGGCATCCTGGAAACTGCAAACAATAGCTTTCACCAAAATGTGTATAACTTATTCATTTCTGCATATTATTGAACCAAACCAAAAGCATGAGAAAGAGAATTACTTTCAATATATAACCAATATAAATATACACAGTTTCCAGGCTGTAAATGGCCTTACAATACTTGGAAACACCAACTTAATACCCAAACACCAATCAAAATGCCAATTCAAGTACACCAAATTGTTCCAAAACTTTATCTTCCTTCTCTATTATTCCCCAATCTCATTTGGTTCGACCAATACAACATATTTATAAATTTTTAGGTAGTTATAACCCATCCAACTACTCTCATGACCTTTCACCTTCTCTTTTACAACTCTATGTGCAATATTTGCACTTTTACATTTTTGACAATGTTGCATTTTTTTATGCAACTTTTACACTTTTGACAATATGACCTTAAAACTTTGTACAAACTTTAGAAACAAGTCACA
>MU225691.1:324623-334769 GCA_018584345.1 Thuja plicata
CATCTTAGGTCGCATCCAAAGTGTTTTTCATAATTACTAGTTGCTATAGCTGCATATTGCAAGTAGTTTCAGTCACATAGATGCATTGAATATTGTCAAAATAAGTTGCACATTCATGTTAGGTCATCGTTTAGTCAATTTTGAGTCTTCTTGCAAGCATTCTCATTGATGTTAATTGAAGAAAGATTCATTAAAGCAAACTGAAATGTTATATCAGTCATATGACCCTTGTATGTGAAGTGTTTGACAAAATTTCCAAGGCCAAAAATCAAAAGTTTTCAATCAGATTTGAGCAGGGTCATTACAAAAGCAAGCGACAAAATTAGATCAGTACCTCAACATGATGATTTTTCAAAGTCATGACAGCAAATACAGCTATGGACATATCTTAAACACATTTTTGAGGCATTGTAACTGGTTGACTCTGCGGGAGAAAAAATTGACAACTTTTTAAGCTAAGCAAGATTCCCATGCAAGGAAACTCTTTTCCTGCGTGAGCTTTCTGCCTCGCGCGAGATAGGATCTCTTCCCGCGCAAGATTCCTGAAAGCTCATGTGGCGAAGACGCGCACTTCGCACGAGCACGCGGAAGGGACCCACACGAGGAATCCCTGACCTGCGTGAGAAATTTGATTCCTCATGTGAAGGGCGATCTAGGCTGGCGCAAGGAAACTGTTCCCTCACGCGAGATTGGACGCGACAGACCCTAAAAACTTCAAAATGTGCTAAAAATGATCTAAAAATTAATAACAATTTCAAATGCAGGATAATGTTTCGATTACTTACAGGTGCATCATACTCCAATGGCCGGTTATGTCGTCGGGAGTGCTCAAATTGGTGTGTATGCACGGGAATGCTATCAATGTCAGCTGGAGCTCTCGCCATTGCTAAAATTCAAAGGTGAATAATGATTTGAAAATGACCCCTCTGGGGCTTATATAGCTTTTGACCTAATTTTTAAAAGTGCTCCATTTTCTGTGAAAATTGCACCCTTGGCTAAATGGACCATTCTGAATCCATTTTCGTGATCGAAATCAAAATCTGACACTCCTAAGCAGCTCAAAATCGCATTTTAAAATTTTGGGACCGATGCGATCAGATGCTTGTGCAGTCAATTTTATGACGTCACTTTCTTCTCAGAATTATCTCTTGTCATCATTTTCTCAGCTTCTGCAATCTTTTCATCAAAGTCAAATATGGTCAACTATGGTCAAACCCAATCAACAGGACTTCCTGATCTCTCCAAATCAATTCTGCCTTCTCTTGATCTATCTTTGATTCCTCTAGATCTTCGATCTTATTTCTATCTGCGATTTCTCACTCTTGATCATCATTATGATGTGTCATCTTTCGATTTCGCTCCCAAGGGGGCAGGATGATTGCATCATTGAATCTTTTCACATCATTCTCAAATCAGTTTGATCTGAATCAAAAGTCCCCATCACTAGGGGCATCTCATCACTTGGGGCATATTTATTTTTTCATACCTTATGATCAAAATTGGATATTCCATGATCTTGAATCTCTAGGGGCATCTTGATGCATCACATCTTGTCATCTTGTCATCTATCTTTTTAGGTATCTGAGCAATCTAACTCGGATCCTCAAGAATCATGCTTCATTCTGGATATGATTCTTGAAATATCATTAGGTATTGGGGCAATCTAACCCTAATTCCTGAAAGTTATGCTTCGTTCTAAAGATGGCTCTCAAAAGATCTTTAGACCGTTATCTAGGCAACCTAACCTGGATATCAGAGGGCTAACCTTTGTATTGGGGCAATCTAACCCTGCTTCTGGAGATAGTCCTAAATCTTCATTAGCTAACAACAGACATTGGGGCAATCTAACCCTACTTCTGGAGATAGTCCTAAATCTTCATTAGCTAACAACAGACATTGGGGCAATCTAACCCTAATTCCGATCTTCTCTGGGATGATTCTACTTCTCGATCTAATCGGTGTCTTGCAACCTAACCTAGACTTCTGAAATCTTCATCTTCGCATCAAACTATTCTTTGAATCAATGCACTGCTCGCACATCAATTCAAAGAGGGGAAAAATGCAATACCCCAAAATTGGCACCTTATAATTCTAATCAATTTTGGTTCATTTTCTCATCATCGAAGTCCTATTGTACTAGGCAAAATTCTCTTCCTAATTGACTTTAATTAACTTGGTCTCAAATGCAGAAAATCTGAATTTGCATAAATCTCACACTATATTTAATTCCTAAATTATCAAGGTTTATTAGCTAAAAATCCCTATGATTAATTAATTTAATTCTAAAGTCCTAAGTGCTTTCAAATTAAATTAATTCCACCCCCTTTAGCTAATACACATCAAAAAGGAATTGAATAGTTATTTAATTATTAGGATGAATTATCCTCAAAAAGTAATTCCATAATTCCATGTGAAAAGTCACTCATGTGGCAATAATTCATTCTTTTAATTGAATAATTCCTTCAAAAATTGTCTCACCTTCCCCCATGGAAATGAAGAGTCAACCATTTCTTTTCAAGAAACTCTTCATCCCCTTCTCAGGTTGTTCTATATTATGGGCCTCATTTTCTTCATTTGGGAGGATCAGTTAGAGAGCATCAAAATTATAGTTAATTTTTTTCTCACCCATTTCATATTTCATAGCTTTTGTTGCTTTTTAGTTTAAAATCTCATTTAGTATAATTGCATTCTCATGGCTAGTGTAATTTGATTATCGTTCTAGTTTAATTCAATTAAAACTGAATTTCATTCATAGATTAATGGCATTTTCATTCACAGATTAATCTGCATTTCATTCATAGATTAATGGCATTTTGATTCATATATTAATGACAATTTGCTTATCTTTCATGCTTTAAAACCCTCCATTTTAGCAAATGGTCAAGGTTGTTGCCTCTCGTTCTGAGAGTAAATTCAAAAGCCCCAACTAAATAGGAGGCAACAGATCGCTTCAATTAAGTTTGTAAAATGAGCAATTCATGTTCATATTTGCAAATTTGATGATTGAGTAAGGACTATGTTGGGTTTGTGCCTGATTAAGAGGTCACATTCAAGCACATAACAATGGTTGTCGACCTTCTACCCCTTCTTCCTCATCCCGTCTGACAGCTATTTGGTATGCTCCTGCTTTCAATTTTATGAAACTTAATTATGATGACGTCTCTAGGGGAAATCAAGGCATTTCTGGAGTAGGGGTTGTCTTTTGAAACTCTGAGGGGAACATTATTAGAGAAGCTTGTAAAAAGCTACCCTCATATTCCAACAATGTAGCAGAGTTGGAAGCTCTTCTCCTTGGTCTTTCTATTGCAATCTCCATGAAGATATCTAGTATCATAATTGAGGGGGACTCAATGGTGACCTATAACATACTCTTTTCAAGAAAAACTTCCTCATGGAAACTAAGATACATGCTAGATTTGATCCTTAAACATTTAGCATCCTTTTAGTCCTTTGAGCTTAAACACTGCTTTAGAGAGGCAAACATGGTTGCTGATTTTTTGGCAAATAAGGCTATTGATGATCCATTTCCGCTACAGGAAGTGGATGTGAATTCTCTTTCACATGTGAAATATTTCAATGAGGCCAAAATTCCTATCAATTGGATGTTTTGGGAGGTAAGTTGTGTGTGTGGGGCGACCATGATAAGATCTTACTTGTGACTTGGGACATTAATTATAAACGTCAAGAGATTTTTAGAACCAAGTTATTATGCTGTTATAGGGATATATTCATGATCCTTTGTAGCATTTGGACTTACTCATTAGATGCATCTAGTTACATTTTTACAATGGTGAACACTATTGGTTGTGACCTCAATTCAAATACTCAAGGATTTTTAATTAACACATTCTATGTTTCAGCCGTTATGCTCATTAATGTCCCTATATGATCAAACTTCTTTTTCTGGGATTGTATTTTGCATGCTACTTCACTATGGACTTCAATCTTCATGCCATCTGAGAGATATGGATTAGTGTTATTTATTTTGTTGTTTTTTCTTGGGTTTTTCATATAGTTTCCTGAGATCTTTTTGTACTACTTATTTATTTCGTTCCTAGATAGATTTGTGGGTGGGATTCCCTTCGCTGTTTGGAAGACTTGCATATATATTTATTCCTTCATGTTATATCAGTGCTACTTACGATGATCTTTTCCATAGGTAGAATTGTTTTGTATGCATATGTGAGGATCTGGAGGCACCTTCTCTGCTTCTGACTATGTATGACTACCTAGAGAGTTTTTGGACAAAATTCAAATTCACTAATATACTTGAAAATATATTTAACTATTATAAATTTATATATATATATTTTTATTTTTTAATCAATTTAATTATATATTTAATATTATAAACATAAAAAATCTATCAAAATAATTAAATTAAGAATATATAACTAATTGAAAATCTAAATCAAATATTTTAAAATATTAAATTTTAATATAGAATAAAAAACTAAAAAAAATATTTTAAAACTTACTTATCATTAATAAAATTGAAAATAAAACATTAATAAAAATTAAAACCCTTGAGAATGTCATAACTTAAATTAATTTTAAAACTATTATACTAAATTTTAGAAAATCCAAACCTTAAAACCAAAAATAAATACAAAGTGACCTTAATCACAGGAAAGCAAATAAATTTTGGGAAAAGGTGTCATATGGGTCAATTTTTTAGCCAATCAAATTATACATAATTAATTTTTTTCAATATGTTTTGTTGAGAAAATTGCATTTATACTTTAGTTATCATAAATATTTTTGAAACATAAAAATATCTACCTTGACTTCTTTTTTGGTAAAAGTGGCTAGGCCATGAAATATTTTATTAATAATAGTAAAAAGTTTACAAACCTGGTTCAGGTGGGCATACCGACAGGAAAGAACCAGGAAGAAAATCTCTGGTTGTAGCCCATACAGATATTTTGATATAGTAACATACTAGTCTACCCAAATCGAGCCAAAAAAGAGATCCCCACCTGTAGATGTACCCAAACCTAACAAAAACCCCAAACGAGAACTTCAAAATAATGCCAAAGAATTCATGCAATCCCTATTATCCCATTACATCCAAGAAAGACCCATCAAAGAGAAAGGGGGAGAAGAAGAAGGGGACCCAAGGGATGCAAACGTCGCTACCAAAGAAAGTTGTCGCTCATCCACCTACCAAACATAAATAGTTGATCCTCCATACATAGTGCAAGGATCTAAAGGGTAATACACACCTAGAGAGGTGCACCTACATAAAGAGAAACTCTACCTTTGGCTAAAATCCATATTAGCACCAATGACATAGAAAAATTGAAATCCATGAAGCAAGAATATAATCTGAAACACACACATATATGAGAAGTAAAAAAGAACAGTTAAAAATATGATAAGTCAGGATGGTAGGTTAGCCTCAAATAAAAGTATCAAGATTATACCCAATGTGACAAAGAATTCATATCCACTTCCTGAAGTGAGAATGGGTCATCAATTGCCTTATTTTCTAGAAAATCAATAACCATATTTGCCTCTTTGAAATAGTGTTTAAGCTCAAAGGATTGAAAAGATATTAATATTTTGAGGAGCAAATCTAGTATGTATCCTAGTTTCCATTAGGAAGTCTTTGTAGAGGATATTATATTATAGGTCACCATTGAGTCCCCCTTAATTATGATATTAGATATCTTCATGGAGATAGCAATAGAAAGACCAAAGAGAAGAGCTTCCATCTCCGCTACATTGTTGGAGTCTGAGGGAAGATTTTTGCAAGCTACTCTAATAATGTTCCCCTCAAAATTTATAAAAACAATCAGCACTCCTAAAATGCCTGGATTTCCCCTAGAGGCACCATCATAATTTAGTTTCACAAAACCAGAAGGAGGAGCAGACCAAGTAGCATTAAGGTGGGAGGAGGAAGATGAGCAAGAAGCTTGACATCCATGAGGTGGAAGGGACTGAAGAAGAGTCCATTTGTCATGAATAAAAAAATCCCACTTAGTAAAATTGTTTTTTTTGTTGATCAATTTAACCTAACATGTAAGCATCACTTCAAATATAGACTTTTCTATTTTTTCCAATGACCTCAATCCAAGTAGATTTGCCTCTAAATACTCTTTCATTTCTCTCAAGCCCAATATTCTAGATGACTATAGATGGGCTCACCTCCCAAAGAGGTGCAAATGTGGAAGATTTGTACAAAAAAGGCCAAGCTTTGAAGTGATCACAAAGATTAGATCCAATAGTTGTAAACCACCCCGGCCTGTGAATAAACCAATACCGACAATCAAGAGCAAAGGGGCAGTGAAGGAATAAATGATCAGAAGTTTCCCTAAAGTGTCCACATAAAGTACAAGGAAAAACAACGGTAATCCCCAATCTATCAAGTCTGGCCCTAGTGAGGACCCTATCCTAGATGGTGAACCACGTAAAGGCCCCCGCCTTAGGAAGACATGTAGATCCCCATAAAAGTCTAACAGGCCAAGAGTCAGAAGATTGAAGATGGAAATTTGAGTCATAACAGGCCTTAACCATGTATTTCCCAGAAGGGGAACCTAACCAAATAAGTTCATCCTCAAGAAGAGAGAATAAAATAGGTCTAGATCTAAGTTCCTTATGAAGTTCTGTTGCCAAATTTAAAAAATCATTTAGGCTAGAAAGATATTTCCAAACTGTAAGACCATCCTGAATATCTAAATAATGATAAACCTAGTTACCCCAAATCTGTTTGAGATGAGCATCTAAGGGGTGCCACTCCTAGATTTTAGATAAAGGTGTGTGCCCATTCCATGAGTCCTCCTAGAACCATGCTTTTGACCCATCATGTATTAAACAAGAGAGGGAGGGAAGGATGAGATCTCGACAAGAAACCATGAAATTCCACATGTCAAACCCCCGAGGTAAAACTAAAGTTGTAAAGATTCTTTCCCTTTCATCAGAGTCAAGGTAATTCGATCTCATTAATCTGACCCATTTATAATTTGGGTTTTGGTATAATTTCCAAAGCAATTTAGCACCCAATTCTTTATTCCGTAAATGTAGATCCCTGACTCCAGCACCCTGGATGGATTTAGGAGTAGCGACCTTACTCCAAGAAAGAAGGGTTAACTTTTTATTTTTAGTTACATTGTCATCCCAAAGAAAGTCCCTTAAGATGGACTGAAGTTATTCAATTGAATGCTTAGGCATCTTTAGGACTGACATAAGATAAATTGAGATGACATTTAAGATAGATTTAATCATTAGTAACTTTCCAAATAAGGTCAACCATTTATGCTTACATGAAAGAATCCGTTGAGAAATTACAGAAATAATCTTATCTCTAAAATAATTTTTTTTGAGTCAGAATATAAGGGGACTACAAGATATCGGCAAGAAAACTACCCCAAAGAGAAGCCCCAGAATTTAGAAAGACTATTTTGAACTAAAGGGGTAACATTTAAGATTTTTATTTTATTTTGCTGGATTAATTAATTGCCTAGATGCCATGGAATAATCATAGATGATTTTTTTAATAAATTGATCTTACATGATGGTGGCTTCTCCAAATAGAAGAGTACCATCCGCAAAAATATTATGTGTATAGGATTCATTGCCATCATTAAAGGAGACACCTTTCTAAATCCCAATCTGTCTATCATAACCTATAGATGTGAGCTGAAAAGTTGGCACACTTCTATGAGTCATTGTATTAAAGATTGCTCAAGAATGAGGTCTCAAATGGTGACTCATAGCTCCCTATTCATGGAGTGCAAGGGTTTGTGATGAAGGCCCTCAGTTTGGACCTAGTTATGCCCATGCAAGTGCACCATGAAATGAGAGATTCAAAGAGGAAGAGCAAGAATGCTAGTCTCCATGATCATCAAATATGCATTGCAAATGAAAATAAAAAATATTCTATATGATAACAATGCATGGAAGCAAACTAATCTATATGATAACAATGCATGAAAGGAAATATACAAGCTAATCTGTGAAGGAAATATGCAAGATTAATCTATTGAAAGGAAATATGAATCTAAACTAACATGACTCAACTCTAAATGGATTGCCATGGATGCATGAGAGAAGAATACAAGAAGAAGAAGTTGCATGGTTCAAGCTCAAATGCTCAAACTCTCCTCCAAAATTGCTCTCCAAACCTGCAACCTAACAATAACATAAAAACTCTATCTATAAATGAGAAGGAGAGGGCTCCTTATAAAGGAAAGTGTGGAGGGAAAAAAATCCTCAAGAGCAATGTGGGATAAATCCCTAAAAGACAAGTAAGTGGAAAAAGCCCACAACTTAGGAATATGTGTAGAGAAGAAGGAATTTTATTTATTTTTTATTTGATTTATTTCCTTTTTTCATCACAAAGAGGGATTTAAGTGGGGATTTTATTTATTTAATTAAAAGAGGGATTTTCTTTTAATTAAATAAGATTATGTTATTTAATTAAAAGAGGGATTTTAATTAAATAAAATAATATTATTTAATAAAAAGAGAGATTTTAATTAAATAAGATAAGATTATTTAATAAAAAGAGAGATTTTAATTAAATAAGATAAGATTATTTAATTAAAAGAGAGATTTTAATGAAATAAGAATATTTTATTTAATAACAATGGATGTTTTCTTTTAATTAAATAAGATTATTGATGAAATGATCAAACCTTAGGAAATATTGAAATAATTGAATTAATTACGACTTGATCAAGGAGATTGATTTGAATTGAAAATGTTGCAAAGCATTGATTCAGGAATTTGATAAATTGATTCTGTCATTTGATAAATTGAAGAATGGGGGCCCATAGTCTAGGTGACCATTTTAGGGTGCATACATTTTCCCCTCTTTGACTGATGCATGATCTTTATGGGAACACATGTAGTCAAAGAATGCAGTTGAAGTGTGAGATCGATTTGGGATCACAAAACAACCCAAACGTGTAATCGACGGACGGGAACACAGCAGGACAAAGATAAGCTTTTTGAAAAAGAAAAGATCAACACCCCTGTAAATAGGTAATTGACTTGTCAAAGATAAGAATATCAAGAATGGTTGCCCCAAGTAGAGAAATTGATAGGATTGATAAAGCTGAATCAAGGATTGAAGTTTGATAGGTACTGCCTCCTCATGATCGAAATCAGAATGAGATAGAGGAGAAACAACAAATTGATAAATTTGATCAAATCGAACAAAAGATAAGGTTCTTGATCTAAGATGAAAGATATAAGGATCACAAAACCAAGGTAGATCATCAAGCATGAAATATTATGCCCCAAGGTTGAATTAGAAGAAAAGAAGTGGGGTGAAAGTGAATGGAAGATAGAAGTTTGGAAGAGGTGGAAAGAAATGGAGAGAAGAAAGAGAATTTGCCTTAAGAAAGAGATTGCCCCAAAATAAATCAACTATTTAAAATAGAAAATTTTGATTGAGATCACGAAATAAGATAAGGAAATGAAGATCAAAACATGACCACAGTTGATTAAAAGTGCACAAGAAATATGAAGGAAAAACCTCTCAAACTCATAATGCAACCTAAGAATGAAAATTAACATGAAGTCTAACAATGCAAGCTGCATGAAAATGCAAAGGTGTACTTGCAATAGAAAAACTATAACATAGGATTTTGTGTTCATCATTCATTAAAGAATGTTAAGGAACTTATTTTCATCATTGGGCCATTATTAATGGACATCGGACAATCACATAATCATCACGAGTCACAAGTGTAACTATGAAGATATGAATGTGATTTATATCAGATTGGAATGTAGAAAGATTCTAACATAAGAATCAAAGACATAAAGATCAAGATGAATTCGATATTAGCTTACCCAATTTAATGTAGCAAAACCATGCTCACATCAAGGCAGAGATGCCAGGATGACCAGAAGAACGATTGTGCAAAAATAGTCAAGGATGAAGCCTCAAATCTCCTAAGTGTTTCAAGGGAACAACAAGAGACACTCAAGAGTTTCAAGACCACACCCACAAGCAGAAATCAAATAAAAACACGCCCCATGCCCCAAGTCCTCTAGCTATGCATTCTAGAGAGACTTATTAGACAAGGAAACTCAATGAAAATCAATAACAGTCAGCACACAAAGAAAAGATCATGACATAGCTCAAGCATTAAGTGTTGTGTTTAAAAATTTAAGTGTGTTAACTGATACTGA
>MU225691.1:345471-364077 GCA_018584345.1 Thuja plicata
ACGTCAATTCACAAAACTTGGTGAAACATATGGGGAAATTTTACAAAAGCTTATTGATAGTAATTTGGCACAGCCCTTGGATGCGGCACATTTCCGTATACCTGATTCTAAGCCATGGTGGTGGAAATAAAAATAATTTTGCGTATTTCATAATGGTATTGGACATAATATTGAAAATTTCCCAAGATTCAAGCATCTCGTTCAAGATCTTATTGAGAATGGAAAACTTGCAGTAGATGGATTGAAGACCAACGCTGATCACACAGTGTTCAAGGAACCTTTTCTTAACCATGAAAAGGGGGAAACTTCTAAACCCAAGAATGGCAAAGCTGCAATCAACTATACTTATGCAGATGCGGAGAATACTATTAACATGCTTGAATTTGTGGGAGAAAATGTTAATACATCTAAGATATTGGGGACATTTTCCGTGTGAAAAAAATCCTCAAGGACTTGCTTGTGTCTTGGGGACAACTCTAAGAGCTCAAAGATCAAAATCTGAGTTGGGCTTCTTTGCAATTGATCAACAAGATTATAGCTTGACTTAGGATTGACTGTTGGTTTTGAGGTAACATTCTTGGATGCCACTTGCTTAGGTTTACTTGATTGACTTGAATTGGGTCCTCTAATGACAACAGGACCTTGACTTCGTGTGACAACATTGAGAGTTTGCAAGGATGCTCTTGAGTTAGGACCCCTTAGCAGTACGAAGGTTTCTTCATTGAAGATAGGAGGAGAGTCCACGTCTAGATCATAACCATAGGGGTCTTTACCCCTCATCATGTTGACATTTTATTCTAAAACTTCAAGCATGTTGATAGTATTCTCCGCATCTGCGTAAGTGTAATTGATCTCATCCTTTCTGTTCTTAGCTTTAGAGGTTTGCCCCTTCTCATACTTGGGCAATGGTTCTTTGAATGCCTTATGATCGACATTGGTTTTCAATCCATCTATCTTAAGTTTTCCATTTTCAATGAGATCTTGGATGATATGTTTGAGTTTCCAATAGTGTTCAATGTCATGTCCAATACCATTGTGAAACTTGAAAAAGGATTTCTCATCCCACCAATGTGGCTTAACATTAGGTATATAATGCTTCGCGGGATCTTGAGGATGTGCAAGGTTGTTGGCAATGAGTGTTTTCAAGACATCCTCATATGAATCACCAAGTTTTGAAAATTGACATCTTTCTTTCTTAGGCCTATCTTGGTATCTCAGCTTGTTCTCTTGTTGATTAGATGCATTGAGTTTCATGGCTTGAATAACACTAGACAAGTGGAGCACAGTTTGATCTTTGGGTTGGGAGGAGTCCACAACTCCATCATTGACCACTTATTTGTTCCTATTCCAATGTGAGTTCTTTCCTTTATCCTTGTTAGATTTGTTGTTGTTTTGACCATTGTTGTTGTTTTTGTTTCCATTCTTGGTCAAAATTCCCTGTTCTTTCAAAACATCCTTAATCCTACATGTGTTGTTGTTTTTGTTTCCATTCTTGGTCAAAATTCCTTGTTCTTTCAAAACATCCTCAATCCTACATGCGGTTTCAACCATGGTGTCAAAAGAATCAAAAACCATCTTCTTAACTTCATACCTCATTTTGGGAACCAAGTTGCTAACAAGGATGTCAATCTTCTCACTTTCAGGAATGGCTCTAGAGTAGCGAGAGCATTGTCATCTCCACCTTTGAAAGAAAGTGACAAAGGATTCCCCTTGATTTTGTTTTAATTTGCATAAGTCCAACATGGTGATAGATCTTGAAAGTTTGTATGCAAAGTGTTGAACAAATCTATGGACAAGCTCTTTGAAAGTCTTAACGGGAGGAGTTATGTTGGTGAACCATTCCATCACTTGACCCTTAAGACTCCTTGGGAACAATCTCATGAGGTATGAGTCATCTTGATGGAACTCAAAAATTGTGGTATAAAATTGGCGCACATGATCATGTGCATATCCATTCCCATCATACTTGTCATATTGATGGATCTCAACCTTTTTAGGGAATTCTTTCATGTTAACACTTTTGTCAAAAGGATTAGGACAAATTGATTCAAGTGAGAATGAATTCTTGGGTGCTAACATATTTTCCATCATACTCTTAAGTTGTTTGATATCCTCCTCTTGAGATGGACCTTGCTTCTTAATTTTCTTGTCCACATCAAAGTTGTAGGGGACTCTAGTGCCCTTGTTGATCAAACTCTCTAGGAACTTGTCTTTGTTTTGCTCTAAATATTTCTCCACATACTACTAGAAGAGTCTTTCTTGTTGCATTTTCATGAAGTCTTGGTAGTTGAGGTCAAAACTTGAGCTACTACCCCCATATTGTGAACCATGGTGAGAACATTGTGAAAGTTGTTTTGAGTTCCTAGGAGGTGTTAGTCTCCTATAATGATCATTTCTTGAAGCCCTTCTTCCTCTAGGTCTAGGAGATTGTGATGGTGTCCTTGAACGTCTTCCACTTCGTGGAGTCTCAGGAGGAGTGGATGGAGGAGAGTTATTTCCACCACTAACACACATGTTATTATGTTGGTCATTAAGTTGCTGAGCCAAGAGTCTATCTTGCTCCTCCTGGAGGGATTTATTTTCTATTTCTAACAAGGTTTGTCTCTCAAACTCTAGGAGTCTAAATTTTTCTTCCTTTTCAGTTTGTTCATCTAGGAAGGCTTTCTTTTCACTCTCAATTTTCTTAAGCCTTTCACTCATGTATCTTGGAGATGTTTTGAGCGGTGAACTTGGTCTTGAATGTCGAAATAAATTATTGGTGTATGTTGTATTTACACACAAAAATATGTGCTGAAATGTTGGCACACTTCTATGAGTCATTGTATTCAATATTGCTCAAGAATGAGGTCTCAAATGGTGACTCATAGCTCCCTATACATGGAGTGCAAGGGTTTGTGATGAAGGCCCTCAATTTAGACCTAGTTATGCCCATGCAAGTACACCATAAAATGAGAGATTCAAAGAGGAAGAGAAAGAATGCTAGTCTCCATGATTGTCAAATATGCATTGCAAATGAAAATGAAAACTATTCTATATGATAACAATGCATGGAAGCAAACTAATCTATATGATAACAATGCACAAAAGGAAATATGCAAGCTAATCTATGAAGGAAATATGCAAGATTAATCTATTGAAAGGAAATATGAATCTAAATTAACATGAATCTACTCTAAATGGATTTTCGTGGATGCATCTGAGAAGAAGACAAGAAGAAGAAGTTGCATGGTTCAAGCTCAAATGCTCAAAATCTCCTTCAAAATTGCTCTCCAAACCCGCAGCATAACAATAACATAAAAATTCTATCTATTAAATGAGAAGGAGAGGGCTCCTTATAAAGGAAAGTGTGGAGGGAAAAGCATCCTCAAGAGCAATGTGGGATAAATCCCTAAAAGACAAGTAAGTGGGAAAATCCCACCACTTAGGAATATGAGTAGAGAAAAAAGAATTTTATTTGATTTATTTCCTTTTTTCATCACAGAGAGGGATTTAAGTGGGGATTTTATTTATTTAATTAAAAGAGGGATTTTCTTTTAATTAAATAAGATTATTTTATTTAGTTAAAAGAGAGATTTTAATTAAATAAGATAATATTATTTAATTAATAGAGTGATTTTAATTAAATAAGATAAGATTATTTAATAAAAAGAGAGATTTTAATTAAATAAGATTATTTTATTTAATAAAAAGGGATGTTTTCTTTTAATTAAATAAGATTATTGATGAAATGATCAAACGTTAGGAAATATTGAAATAATTGAATTAATTACGATTTGATCAAGGAGATTGATTTGAATTGAAAATGTTGCAAAGCATTGATTTAGGAATTTGATAAATTGATTCTGTCATTTGATAAATTGAAGATTGGGGGCCCATAGTCTAGGCGACAATTTTAGGGTGAATACAATAGATATACTAAGCCCCTCAGCCATTAGGATGAAAAAGAAGGGGGAAAGGGGATCCCCTTGCCGAATACCTCTAGAAGATGAGAAGAAACCTCTAGAGGACCCATTAATAATAATAGAGAATGAATGAGAAGATATGCAGGCTTGGATCTATTTTACCCAATGTTTGTGAAAACCAAACCTAGTGAGGACCATGAGAAGAAAGTCCCAGTCAACACGATCATACACTTTCATCATATCTAGCTTAAGAACCATAGCTGATTGGTTATGTATTCGGATAGAGTGTAGAATTTCATAAGCCATAACAACACCCTCCAGAGTTTCTCTTCCAGACACAAATCTCCCTTGCTCCTTAGAGATGATTTTAGGAAGGACCTTGGCCAACCTAACAGAATATCTTTGGTAAAAATTTTGTATAGAGAATTAAAAAGTGAGATAGGAAAAAAATCTGAAAATGATTTAGGATAGTCTTTTATTGGGATGAGAGAAATCCAAGTATGATTAAGCTCTTTCAACATGGTTTTGTGAATCCTAGCTTCCTCTAATGCAACTAAAATATATTTTCCCATAAAATCCAAATATTTTTGAAAGAAAAGCATGGTGAATCCATCGGGACCTGGGGCCTTGTCTGGGGAAATGGAAAAAACAATTTCTTTAAGCTCATTCAATGTAAAGGGAGCCATACGCATAGTATTATCTACCTCAGATACACAATGTGGGATAGAATCTAACAAGGAACTAGAACAATAAACTTGTTGCTTGGTTATAAAATTTGAGAAGGAGGAAATACCCTCAGTAATAGTGTGATTTTCACCTTCTAATTTACCACTAGAGGATTCAATGTAAATAATTTTATTTTTAAGACGTCTAAGCTTAGTAGAAGCATGAAAAAACTTTGTGTTTCTAGCCCCATCTGCAAGCCAAGTTTACCGAGATTTCTATTTCCAACAAACATCCTCTCTGATAATTAATTCCTCTAGAGATCATCTAAGATCTTTTTCTGGTACAAAATATTGAGCATCCATTCCATTGTGAATAATAAAGTCATTAACTATGGCCAATTCTGACTACAATCTAGTTTTCTCCTGAAAAATATTCTTAAAGGTATTAATGTTCCAATCTTTGATCTTAATTTTAGTAACTACAATTATTTTACCGGTCTAAATATTCAGGTGTCTTTCATATATGGAGAGTTTAGCCACCATTGTTTCAGCAAAGGAATAAAACTATGATCTCGGAACCACATTGGCTCAATCTTGAAGGCACCTCTGTGGAAAGAAGAGGATTCTGATAAATGTAACATGATCAGAAAGTGATCAGAACCAGAGCTAGGTAAAATGAGTGAGTGGTAGTCTATTTCACTCTGAAGCCATATATCAGAAATTAGTAAATGATCCAACCACTCTGCGATATTACAAAATTCCACTACGTGATTTGTCCAGGTGAACTTTCCCACCTTGGGAGAGACATCCATGAGATCATTATCATAAATAAACTGATTAAAGTCCATCATCAGCTTTGGAGAAGGAATAATCCCACCACATTTATCATCATTATTAAGGACAAAATTAAAGTCCTGCCCCCCAAGATGATCAAATCCTCTTGGAGTGCCTGTATCAAATCACCTAGAAAGGTCCATTGCTTTGTTTTTTCAACAATGGGAATAGGGACATAAATATTAAATAACTAGGACAATTTAGAAGAGAATCTCTCAACCAAAGAGAGCATCCAATATTTACCAGATAATTTTTTTCCAAATTTACCTTGAGTGGATCCCATAAAAATGCAAGACCCCCTAAGGCACCATTAGAGGGGGAGGCCCAAAAATTACCCAAATTCTAGGAAGTAAACAATTTTATGGAAGCTTCATTAGATAATTTTGTTTCTTGGAGAAGAACAATATCAAATTTAGAATTAAACAATTGACTCATGACAAGTCGCTTCTTATTAGGGGTGTTTAAGCCCCTAACATTCTAGGAAAGAACTCTCATGGCTCTAGAGGGGAAGTCTCTTCTCCCCTCCTGTCTTGAGGATTTACTGATTTCAGTCCACCAACGTACTTAGGTTGGAGACTTCTTTTGACCTTAGCAGCCCTCTTAGTAGGAGGGCTGAAAGACACTTTCTTTTTCCCATTCTCATGGATAGTTAATGAAGGGAGTAATTTTTTTGAATCCCAACATTAATCTCATCCCTAAGTTTAGATACACTTGAAGGTCTCCCTCTTTGTTTAGCAGATGAAGGAGGGGAAAGTTTTGAGGAAGGAGATTGGAAGATGGAACAAGATGAAGATTGAACATTCTTATTAATAATACCATCTAGAGAAGGTGAAAATGCAATGGGAACCTCTTGTAGAGATAAATACACATCTAGAGATAGCATCTCATTAGGATTTTGGTCTTAGGAATTTCACCCTTGCATGTTAACCATGTCAAAGAAGTATCAAAACAATCAATGATAGAATCAGAGATCTGCTCATACAAAATAATATTGGCTTCCTTAGCAATATCTTCCACCTGTGAAACCTCTTGAAGATATGGTTTGATTAAAAGTGGATTGTCTACTAAACTTGCTATATGATCTCATGTTTGAAGGGGTTGCAAACTATTAGTAGTTGATGAAATATAGCGAACAATGGTAAGTGCACTACAAAGAGAAGTGGAAAGAGAGAGAGGCTGGTAGGATTGATGAGAGGGTACTGAAGAAAGAGTAGGGGGAGAAGATGGGAGGGGTGCAACATGAGATGAGCCTCCAACTACCAAAAGGATGCGAGCAAGGGAGATGCGAGGAGATACCTCAGTAATGGAAGGTGAAGGAACTTGGAAAATAGAGGAAGAGGGGGAAGAATATGAAATATGCAAAGGTGAGGGGAAAGGAGTGAGGTGGATATGGGGAGTTTGTAGAACTTATGGCAAGACATGTTGTTAATTAGTGAAAAAATACATAGTCATTATAGTGTTGACTGAGCCAGCAGCTTGAAGTGTAACCCGAGTAGTTACAGTGTCAACCGAGCATGTAGTGGCAATCAGTATCACCCAAGTCACCAATGTTACCCAAGTTGCTTACTAGATCTGAGTGATCAATGTGACCCGAGAACCTAGTGTAGCCTGAGTGCCAGAGATTGCCAATTCACTATGTCGCCCGAGTGGCAGTATGTCACCCGAGTGGATTACTAGACCCGAGTATTAGTATTGGGCCAACTTAGTTCTTATTGTTGGATATTAATCTATATCATGGAAGCCAACTTATGAAGTTAATTGATTTGGATAAGATATATATGTAAGGTACTTTGTTATCCAAATTGTGTGAGAAGCAATAGTAGAAGTAAGATATGTGAATATGAAGTGGTAGATTGATTAGAAGGCTACAACAATGTAAAGGAACAACAAAGACTCATCTATCAAATTCAGGCAATCAGTATTATCTCAAAGGATCTCATTCAAAAAATCAGAGTTGATGACATATAACTGATTAAATGTTTGACTATATTAAGTTGAAGATGATGCAAGACATTAAATTAGTTAATGGTTTGTATTTTCATTGATGTCAACTTGATATCATCTGTATGGTCATATACATAATGCCAAAGACTTAAGAGAATCAATGGAATAGAGGTTATGCTTTCAACAATGCATAAAAGTCAAGTATTCACCAAGTGACAGACTATACCGGCGGAGGGCACACCATCGGTAAAGATAGAGATAAATTCATAGTGATACCCGACGATGATGATGCCAGACATTAAATCAGTTAATGGTTTGTATTTTCATTGATGTCAACTTGATATCATCTGTATGGTCATATACATAATGCCAAAGACTTAAGAGAATCAATGGAATAGAGGTTATGCTTTCAGCGATGCATAAAAGTCAAGTATTCACCAAGTGACAGACTACACCAACAAAGGGCACACCATCGGTAAAGACAGAGATAAAGTCACAGTGATACCTGACGATTAGAAGATAGTGTTTCCCGATGAAGCAGAATCACAGGATGCCCGACGAGCTAAAAAATAGTGTTTTCTGACGAGAAAGATCCAATGATGCCCGATGGATGGAGCTCCTGAAGCTAACTGAAGTTGTACCGATGGAACTGGCAGTTGTAACCCGATGATGAACTGCAGAATTGACCGATAGAACACAGAGATCACAAAATGACAAAATATCTAGTTGGCAAAGCTTAAGGATAAACTTAACTGGTTGTTTGATTTGTTTTATTCGACCACAGTTAAGTAAGTGATTTAAAGATGATTTGTACAGCTGGCAAGAAGATAACTATGAGATAAATTGGGAGTTAAAGTCGTAAATCAATTTGGTTTGATTGTTTTTCATGCCAAAAAATCAAGAATCAAGAACCAAGAACCAAGAATTAAGGAACATCATGTCTATATAAGAGACTAGCATAATTCATTTTAAAAAGAGCAATCAGATACATGGGGGAGTGAACTGATAGAAGATGCTGAAGAGAAAATGATGAAGGATAAACTTCATGCAGTCCTGATCAATCAAGCTAAGGGAGAGCTAAATAATTCTGCAAACACCGACAAACAAAAAAGCACAACATCACAGAGTAGAAAGAGTTAAGTACAAAGGAATTGAATTGATATGTTGATCAGAAAGATATTGTAAGTAAATAGATATGAAAATATGCAATTCAGTTGCATTAAGAACAGGTTATTTTGTTTCAGTTTAACCATTGAAGCATTAAGTCTCTTAACAGAGCAGTAATTAATAGTCTTTTGTAATTGAGGTATATCCTAACAGATTACTAGAAGGTTGACTCATGATAGTAGCATCGGTCTTACCTAAAGCCTATTGATAGTCTAAGAAGAAGGCTGATTCAAGGATGGTAGTAAGATTAAGCATAAAGCCTATTGATAGTCAAGAGACTGATTCAAGGATGGTAGCATAGATGCCAGATACTAAGTGACAACTTATGTATAAAAATCCTCTAACAAGGTCACAATTAACCATGTGTTTGTAACTTTTAACAAGGTTGGCTCCTAACAAGGCTCACTTTAGAAGAGTGAAATTTTGGGGTACCGGTCCCAGTGGTTTTTACCTTAACAGGGTTTCCATGTTATAATCCTTGTGTTATATGTGTATGGTTCATTACTTTATTTTTTTACATTCTACATATGCATTTATGGATTGATTGGTATACTCTGCATATTTACTGAGTATCGGTAAATACAGTTTACTGCTTATCGGTTATCAAGGAGAATAAGGACAGACAAGGTAAACCGATAGACAGTTATTTGTTTCAAGTATTTCAAAGGAATACGTCTTGTAGGGACTTAATAATTGGAGAAGTATTGATTGGTGGGTTAAAGTTTAAATTGGATAAATTTTTGAGGCCACTGACTCACCCCCCCTCACAGTTATTACTAACAAGAGTTGCATAGCAGATCATCCATTGGTTCATCCTAACAGGTGTGTCAGCAAAATCTTTTAACTGGGTGGACTTAAAATTCCTTATCAAATCTCCTAACCGAGTTTCATACTTAATTGTATTGTAAAAATACTTTCACAAGGTGGACCTAAAATTCCTTATTTCTCCTAATAGGGAAGGCCATCAAAAGTTGTCAATTGCAAGCTTTAATAGGCTAAATTTATACTGCAATACTAAATCTTGTGGGTACCATCCCTACCCTAGTTTCACTTTCTATTTGGAAGGTTTCTGGGTAACCAAATATTATTTCAAGTGTTGTGGATGTTTATTTCTTTTCTAGTCTATGCATGAAATTAGATTAGACAATCTAATAAAGGAGAAAAAGTGAATAAGTTTTATTGGTTCCTGATTCACCCCCCCTCTCAGTCACCTAGCCTCAATATATTTCCAACAATTGGTACTAGAGCTAAAGGTTCTCTTATTAGAAGCTCAAAAACTTGAGAAAAGATAAGAGGAAATAGAAATATACAGACTGGAGAAAGGCATTGAAAATGAAAAGCTAGAAATACAAGTGGCCATGGATCAAATTAGAAAAATCAAGGAGCAACTCTCTCATTCCCTGAAAAAGAAGAAAAGATTTAGCAGTGCAAATGAATGATAAAAATTACATAGAAGAAAGAATTGAAGACTTATGCAAAGAAAGAAGTTCTAAAGAAGCTGATGCATCCATTGAAGACCTACTTGCAAAGAATCTCAATTTACATGAAGAAGTCAGAAAGTTGAAGAGAGAACAAGAAATTCATTCAGTCAGAATATGTGAAGTCATGGAAAAAAAAGAACCAAGAAGAAAATGACAGAGATATGGCACAAGAAGATAAAATATTTCTAAGTACAAGATTGGATGAGAAAGAAAATGAAAGCCATCAGTTGTCACTTCAGCAAGAAGATATAATAAATCAACTCAATAGTGCAAATCAAGAAGTCATCAATCTGAGGACTGAAAAATGAAAGAATGCAAAATGATCTCAATAATGAAAGGAAAACCAATGAGAGTATGATGAATTCATAGGTAAGAATGGATAAGTTGACAAAATTCAGACATCATGGACAAACTGGATTAGGTTATACTAAACAAGGAGAATCCTCACAGCAAGGAGCTCAACAGAACAAGAAACCTACATGTAATCATTATGGTAAGTTAGGGAATACATCAAATAAGTCTTGGAGAAATGGAAAGTCAAAGTTTAATTGTAAATTCTATAGATGAAAGAAACATGGGCA
Organism: Thuja plicata; assembly: GCA_018584345.1. Taxonomy (NCBI): domain Eukaryota; kingdom Viridiplantae; phylum Streptophyta; class Pinopsida; order Cupressales; family Cupressaceae; genus Thuja; species Thuja plicata. The sequence goes on from MU225691.1 coordinate 356,046, forward strand.
TAGGGTAAGTGAATGCACTGAGAAACCTAAGTTTTAAGGAAAATGTTTCAATTGCAACAAACAAGGTCACAAGTCTTCCGAGTGCAGAACTAAGAAATGGAACCCTGTTGAACAACTAGCTAAAGCAATTTTTGGTTGGGATTACAACACATGGAGCAGATGTTGTCATTGTGGTGAGTATGGGCACATTGGTGCAAATTGTGCAAAGACTCATCTCAGAAAAAGGAATCCTACTAAGAGATGTTATGTGTGTAAACAACTCGGTCATCTAAGCAAGAATTGCATGAACATAGAAAAATTGGATACTGGTTTTGAGAAAAGAAAAGAATTTTTTTTTGGAATTAGAACTCAGATGAGTCAGCAGTGGGTAAGGAATTCTCTTGAGAATTCAAACCAAAACAATGAAGGATCCAATGGCACCCAAAATAGTAAATTGGGTGGATCTACAATCTCTGAATAAATATGAAAGGAGACAACTGGAAATATGCATACAAGCCATCATACATCAGTTCCAAATATGCTAGCAAGTCAAAATATGCATATTAATGCACTAGGACACATCATGGTTATAACCGAGTTAGGATCTTAGTTACTCAGGCTTAACTGAGTTAAGTTGGGTTGTATGGTTTCAAGGATGCAAGGTTAGTTTTTTCCGAGCTTCCAAGTAAGCCTGGGAGAACTACCTGAGCTGTCACAACTACCATGTACAGAGCATTTAAAGAAAATCTATGATGGAATTTCTCGTAAATGGTGGAATCAAAGGGTTATTGTTTATAGTTTACAGAGTAATTAAGAGCTTACAGTGACTGCAGAGTGAATTTGTGTTTGAAAATTTTAGTTACAATGAAGTTTTATCAATCCTCTAAGTGTTATGACATCTTCATCCAGAAGTAAGGTTAAGAAGGGATCCAAGATGTTGGTAAGGAATGTTGTTTGCAAACCACCAAAGTTTAAAATTCATCCTGCAATTGCAGAAGAGATAGATCCAATGGGATCCCATTCCCAAATTCCTCCGAAGGTACTGTTGATTAACGACATTTGAGCTTTCTATCATTACAACATTCAATAGCTAGCAACATTGGAGATGAATCAAGCATATGAAAAAATTTGTGTGGATGAAAATATGAAACTAGAACACAAACACCTTGAAGTCAAGGGTTTAACCCACATTTTGCATATGCTGTGCAGAACTTTCAGATAAAGTGGATTAGGTTTGTTCTGAGCTATGTTCACGACATGCATCTCTAGTTGGAGCAACCAGTGAAGATCACTAAGACAATGGTACACTGTATATAGGGTACCCAATGCTTGACAAATCCAAGGCAACCAAAACCCTACCCTGGGATGACCTATCCAAGAAGACTCTTGTCGAGTGGGATGGAAGAGGCATGAGGTTAAATGGAGTCACAAACATGGAATTGAAGTTTGGTATTCATGTGATTGCACACAAGATATATAGTTCTAGCCGACCAAATAGTGTACCATGTGAGGTTGTGGACTTGGCATACAAAGTGGTCAAAAAAAATCTTTCATTTGACCTTGTCGAGTTACAACTCATCCAACTGAGCAAAAACATGGAGAGAATCTGGGCATCCAAGACCAATCTGTGTAAGTTCAGTTCACTCTTGGTATGCATATTCTTTTATGTTCAAAATTTTTTACCTTCCAAAGGCACAATTGTTGGGAAGAAGGGCAAGCCCATAGTTTATCAGATAAATGAATCCATAGAATAATTAGGAGATACTTTTGAGAGCATCATGGATGCATACTTTGAGAACTTCAGACAGAAGATGCAGAATAGGTTCAGAATTCCTAAACAATTGGTAGAAGATTATAAGGATGATATTTGTTTCCTAGTTGACTGTGAAAAAGTATACATTCAAGCAGTCAAGCCTAGGATTACATGGGTGAAACCTCTTTCATAGGGTTAACATAGATGAGAGTTGAGACATCATTGAAGCTCTTTTGAATGAGCCCATTGATACCAAAGCACCATATTTTGGTACTTATGAAGAAGCAAAGGGAAGAATATCTTTGGAGATTGAGATTCCAAAAATATTGAAGAGGGAAGGAAGAGAATTGAGAAGATTGGAAATAAATATGGAAAGTCTTCTGACTCTCCTCCTTCAATCACTGAAAGTAAAGAGGATGACATAAATATAGAAGATGATTTATTTGGGAAAGAAGACGAAGATGTAGAAGTATAGCCTCCTAAGAAGAAGAGGCTTTCCCTCAAGAAAACACCTAAGGCCCCTACACCTATTTTCACTACCAACAAACCTAGAAGATCCAGAAGAAAATTGACAATGCATAAGGAAGATGAAGAAGATACAGTCATATTCAAGAAACCACCACCTACATTTGAGCAGAAGATTGAAGAATTGCAAGGAGGTAGTGGTATGGGATCACTCAAATCATTGAAGTATGCTTAAAGAACCAAAGATGAGCAGAAGATGATTGAGGATGCATTAGTAGAGAAAATGGCAAGATGGAAGTATGATCCATTTGAATTGAAAAGCCATATGACTGAAGACCTTCTCAAGGTAATCACCATTCACTGGTACAATGCAATTCAAATTGAAAAGGACATCAAAGTGAAAACCTTGAAGCAAGTCATGCCTACTATGACTAGTAAAGAGGAAAAATATGCTATGACCAAGTATGAGAGTAATGACACTCCAAGGTTTAGGACCTTTCAAATCTTGAGCAAGAAAATAGAGGATATTGTGCAGGCCACAACAAAGATATGGAAGACAGTTTTTAAAATCAAGGAAGATGATAAGGCAAAGATGCAGAGTACAGACCCTCATGTACAAATCAAAGAGGAAGAGTTACCTGGGGTTTAGAACATTGAAGAATATAATGTTGAATAGATAGTAGTAGAAGTGATGGCATCCCTACCCCAATCACCTATTCAGAAAATCTTATCTTTGAGCAAGGAAAAGTCTACAAAATCTACATAAAGTCAAGTAGGAACCGAGAATCGGGCTCAACCTACTATTGGGCCAAGCTAAATTGAGTCACAAAAGGTCACTGTGAATATTTATATATTTGATATAGATTCTACAATTGGTGCAAATAATGTCAATGACCTATTCCAACTGAATACTAAGGAGAAAATTGAGGTTGGAAAGGATAAGGATGATGATGGGAAAGGAAAAGAAATCATTCCTTCACCTCATCCCAAGGTCAAGGGTAAATAAATAATCACTGATGAAATTGATCTTGAGGAAGACATTGTGATTCCTAATTGGGATCTATCTAACCTGACAACCAAGCAAATGGATATACTTGGTGAGTTGTGGAAGAAAAGAGAAAGGAAGTAGAAGCTCCAAGCTGAGAAGAAAAGGAATAGAGTACTGGAAGATATCAAAGGCATATTCCTTGATTCTATAGAAATTGAAGTCAATGAGAATGAATCTATTATGGACCAACTTGTTGACATAGTTCATAAGTTCAACACAGATCTTAATGGTCAGGAGAAATTACTGTAGAAGGTAGAAAGGAAATTTGAGAATAAGGTTCTAGAGAATGTTGCAGGTAAAATTGCAATAGATCAAGTGAAGCTAGCCACTCTCATTAGCTATCTAGAAACCACTGTGAACAATGTTGTATTATTATTTGTAAAGTTGAGTGACACTTCCAACTTTTATGCCATGGAGATAAAGACTAAGCTGACAAAGATTGACACTGATTTGAAGGAAAGTGAAAACTAGTTGGCACTCAATCCAAGTTCAAGCTCAACACATTTTGTCAAGATCAATTATCTTACTGATCTGCAGGCAGAGTTACTAAGGGAAGAAAGTAGAAAAAGGGAATCCCTTATAGCTATATAGAGCCAACTCCTTTAACACATGGATGTCATGCAGAAACATATTGCTCATGCAAAGACACTCATACATGATAAAAAAAATTTAGTTGCAGAGCTTATGATGGAGTTTTCGGTAGAGATCCAGATTGAGTTGCACATCCTGAAGGTGTTGCAAGATAATTGGGACAATACTTTGTCTCAAATTTTGAAGGTACATTGTGATTTACTATCATATTTTGGTATTACCTTGTAGTTATTCTCTTTGGCATTTGTGTCAAAAACAAAGGGGAAAGATAGGAAAAAGGAGAAAAGATAGGATATATATATATATATATATATATATATATATATATGAGGATATACATGTATAGAGTAGAGGAAGATATACATAGTACAAAATCTAAAACAGTTTTGGAAAATAAAAAATAGAGTCAGTTGCAACCGAGTTACAGAGCAGTAGTCAAAACCCGAGCAAGTACCCAAGCACGTGGTAAGGGGGGGTTTTGAATTATAAGTAGTTTGATCATTTTTTTAGTATGATAAGTGTTTTTGGTCACTAATGCCAAAGGGAGAGATTGTAGACCTTATGGAAAGACATGTTGCCAATTAGTGACAAAACACTTAGTCATTATAGTGTTGACCGAGCCAACAACTTGAAGTGTAACTCGAGCAGTTACAGTGTCGACCGAGCAGATAGTGGCAATCAGTATCACCCGAGTCACCAGTGTTACCCAAGTTTCTTACCAGCTCTGAGTGATCAATGTGACCCGAGAACCCAGTGTAGCCCGAGTGCCAGAGATTTCCAATCCACTATGTCACCCGAGTGTCAGCATATTTCCCGAGTGTCAGTATGTCACCCGAGTGGATTACTGGACCCGAGTATCAGCATTGGGCCGACTCAGTTATTATTTTTGGATATTAATCTAAATCATGGAAGTTGACTTATGAAGGTAATTGATTTGGATAAGATATATATGTAAGGTATTTTTTTATCCAAATTGTGTGGGAAGCAATAGCAGAAGTAAGATATGCGAATATTAAGTGGCAGATTGATTAGAAGGATACAACAGTGTAAAGGAAAAACAAAGACTCATTTATCACATTCAGGTGATCAATATTATCTCAAAGGATCTCATTCAGCAAATTAGACTTACATAGAAGATCACCCACTGGTTCATCCTAACAAGTGTATCAGAAAAATCCTTTAACCGGATGGACTTAACAGTCCTTACCAAATCTCCTAACAAAGTTGCATACTTAATTGTATTATACAAATCCTTTCACAAGGTGGACCTAACAATCCTTTTTTCTCTTAAAAGGGTAGGCCATCAGAAGTGGTCAATTGTAAGCTTTAAGAGGCTAAATTTATACTGCAATACTAAATCTTGTAGGTACCATCCCCACCCCAGTTTTACTTTCTATTTGGAAGGTTTCTGGGTAACCAAATATTGTATCAAGTGTTGTAGATGCTTATTGCTTTTATGTTCTATGCATGCAATTAGATTAGACAATCTAATAAAGGAGATAAAGTGAATAAGTTTTATAGGTTCCTGACTCACTCTCCCCCCTCTAATCCACCTAGCCTCAATATATTTCCAACAGAGGGGTGATGTGGTTAAATTCGAGGAGGTAATAGGTGGGACAAAAGAAATAGAGGGATCAATTTGAGGAGAAGGGACGATGCAAGGCTCTTGATAGTGCTGGGCAACAGAGATAGCAGGGACAGAGGATGAATCAATCAAAGGTGGAGGAATGATACAAGAAGCTTGGAATTGTTGCATGTCAGGTATCGTGGGAAAGGTAAAGGATACACTAGGCGGGGAAGTGGAAGGAGTTGGGTGATCAAAAAAAGGCCTTGACATATTAATATCAACATCTGTGTTGGAAAACTCAACAAATAAATCACAATCAATGGAAATTATTGGTTTAACCAAAAAAACATCATCTCTAACAATGGATTGTCTCCAATTACCAAAAGGACAATCAAATTTACAAACAGAAGCAATAATCATTGATTTAGTTGCAAGGACATAAACTAGGGTATAGAGTTTGTTCTCTTTCAACCATCGATCGGTTCTAACAAAGGTACCAAAATAATTCCCTAGTGTCGTTAGAATATGCAAGTCATTAAACTCATAGGGAAGATTAGGGAGCGAAAACCAAATGGGAGATTCTTGAGAGAGGATTTGCCTAGGTTGAAAAAAAGGGCTTCCATGGTGAGAGCAATACAACATTATCCTTTAGATTAATCTATGACCTAGTTAATGAATGCTCCTTTGCCTCAATAGTATAATAAATAATTTCAAAGGTATCTAATGATAGAACCTAAAAAATATAAAATGCCAAAAAGTTCAGATCTAATTTTCTTCAACAATTTAAATGAAGAAATTGATTGCCTCCATATCTCAATAATCACACCTCGATCTGTTAAAATATGACCGTGCCAAAACTCTAAAGTGTTTTCAATAATAATCTCTCAGATAGGGTTCCATACTTTCTTCATTTTTAAACCATCATGATTATTCGTAGGCGGCGTAAAGAATGCTTATCCATTATTGACAATTGTACTCTTATCATTATCAATTGTCCTCATCGGATTTTGACCTTGATTGGAGACAAATTTGCCTCATGAATACAATAAAGAGGATTTGATAACATCCTCCCAGCCATGACCAGAGGAGCCAATGCAACGAGGGTTTCAAAACCATTTCCAAAACCCAAACAAAGATCCACTACAAGCTGTAGGGAAAAACCAATCCGCCATAGAATCCCTAGAATTGCAAATGTCCACCCATTTCCCATTCTTGAAAACACATCGAGGAATTTTTTTTCTTGCATTGTATGCTTTCGAACATCTTGGGAATGATTATGAAAACTAAGAAAATATGTTGATCTCAAAGGACGCTTAATTTTCATGTCCCTCCAATGCCCTTTGTGAAAAACCCATTGAGGCATAGAGATCGCAAGGAGATTTGCAACATCAAGGTCATCAAAGGGCAGGTCGCCCCAGCGAACCTTTGCAATCATGATTCAGTATTGTCGACAATGATTATATTTATAATGAACAAGATAATAGTACTTATAACAACTACATGTAAATAATAATAGTTCTTTTATTTTTTATTTTATTTTAATGAATCACCATTCTATTATAACAGATAACCACAAAATTAAACAATATAGGGAATTGTTACCTACCTCCATTAGGTAATTTCCACCTTTCTCAGTTTGCAATTAGGATTAATTGGCTAGTACCAATGGGTGATGCCCAGATCTAGAAGATGCGGGGTTGTTGGTAGGTGTACGGCTGGAGATGTTACTGATTTTTTCCTTTTTACTGGTATTAAATGTTTACGTGTGCCTACAAACACTTTGATCTGCAACTGTAATGAGCCACTCCTTTCCCTCATATCATATCTGATGTAAATGCTTCTAGTCTCCTGTCAAATGGTTAAGTTGTAAAAGAAGATCTGAAATTTATATAAATCTTACACCAGCTCTAATATATATAGAGATGAGCCCTCTGGTGAGTAGATCTGCAGATCTGAGGTGTGAAACCACCCCCAATCTTAGTCGTAGCGAATGATAGAATATTGATAATACAAATGGTGCTGATGAAGCCCTACTTTCAGCGCAAGAGGTTGTTGACAAAGCGCTTGATTCAACACAAAATATTGTTGACGAAGCACTTGTTTCAGCACAAGAGATCGTTAACCTAGCACCTGAGATTTCCGCAATCCATTGTCAATGCCCAACAATGCTGAGAAGCTCCCGTCACCATAGAAATATTTCTCGCCATGCCACCTAAAAAACATATTGTATTATGTATGTATTCCAACTACAAATCAAATTTCCATAGCAATGTAAACCATCAAATTTTGGTGCAAACCCTAGACTTCCGCTGCTCTTTCTCGACGACTTCAAAATGATGAATCAATGAATCTAGTGACTTTTGTTGCATACCTGTGTGATATTGTCACTGCCCCAATAATAGATTTACATGAATCTCTTTTTTCTTGCTTTCAAACTGTGATTGATATCCTTCTTTCTCTGGTTGCATGAATTCTTTTTCATCTACCTTGAATTTTAAGATAGTTCTATTTTTTTTTGGTAAAAGTGACTAGACCACGATATATTTTATTAAAGATAGTTTTTCCAATGTAGGAACCATTAAATTTCTCAGAACTAAAAATAGTTCTTTTACAATACTAAAAAAAATTA
>MU225691.1:374191-447522 GCA_018584345.1 Thuja plicata
CATCAACAAGTACATTCACATATAAGACAACCATACACATGCAAGTATGGGGTAAGTATATCATAAACTGAAATTGACAAATAATAATCAACATGATAACATCATCACATCTATCTATGCATAAGGTGAAATCATAACATCATAAACAAGTATCATCATCAAATGAAATAACATCAACTCACATAAAATGTGGCCTAAAAGAATTCGGCCAAACAACTGAATCCAATGCCTAAAAGTACGGCATCCTAAACTAGAAAGCAAAACATGAGTGGGTATTACACAAGGCAACCTTCCATCTTTTGCAGTGATTTATGGCAATTTGCTAAAACCTTTCCATTTTGATTTATTTGTGTTTGAAAGAAATATAAATATTAAAATAATGAAGGCTTTTTTTTGTTACCTCACTTACCCTTGTAAAATTAGAAGTTTCATTTAAGATATGTGGAAGGAGAACATAAAATGTGAATTATTTTCTCTTTTTTAGAGTTTAAAAATTCATCATTTTTAACACTTGTTATTAGCTATTCAATATTACAATAGCAACACTAACTTAGATGATGTGTGTCACATTCAAAGTCAAGAGCTCATTGAACTTATTCATAGCTCTTAGACAATATTGTTTATGTTAATTGCAGGGAGTTATATTAATTTTAGTGAATCTACAAATGTTTAATCATAGACTATGGTCTAGATGCCCATGAAATGTATAAGATATATCATCATGACAAGAAAATGATGATTCACATTGTAGAGTTTCGTAATTCGGTTTGAGCAACCAAATGAAATGGTTCGAAGTGAAAAGTTGTTTTTTAAAATTATGATATCACCAATGTTTAAAATAGAAAAGAATAGCTTTCGTGAAAATGAGAAATGATTACTCCTTATTGAAAGATTATAACATTTTGAATAAGAATTCAAAAATATTAAGTGTAAACCTATTTTTATTTTCTTTAAACCACACAATGATGTATGCACATGACTAAACATTGCCATAGAATGAAATTTGTGTAATGAATAAAAAAATGCTAACATCTAATAAAATGTAAAAACTCAATACTTTCCCAAACCAATTACCAAATCTTGGTTTCTTTTTAGAAGAGTCCCACTTGTGGGAGGATAACTAAGAAAAAGTGAAAACATTAATTCAAAAATAACCTTTTTGCCCATGTTGACTCCTACTAAACAAGAAAAAAATCCTAGAGAAGCCTTTAATAATAGTGGTGTTCATAAGTTTCTGACTTCTGGCACATTTTTTATATGATAAATGACTAAGTGAACATTTAAAAATATATTACTACTATATTAAATATAGTGGAATAGTGAACACTACATTTCAACCATTGGGTTTAATACATGTATATGCATAGGTGCACATGGATGATAAATGAAGCCAAATTCTAATGACACTTGGTCATGGTTTTGCAATTTTTGATTGCATTTTCTCCTTTTGGATTGGATTGATTTATAGGATGGCAAGGTTTGGATGCTTCAGCTGCTATTTGTAGCTTGTCTTTCTTTGGTCACTAAAATGGAGGAAACAGATGTTCCACTACTTCTTGACCTCCAAACAAAGGACCCCCAAAAAAACTAGGACAAGAACTCTCAAGAGAATGGAGCTAATGGTGCTTGTTACTCTACAGTGCAGAATGCTCTCTGTTACACCTTTTCCTTCATAGATTACTTTATCCACCATGTTGGTAGTGATGGTGGTGGTGAATTTGGATGAAATAAAATAGACTTGAAATCTTTTGCACTTTACCAAATAATCATTAATCTGAGAAAATAAAGACGTCATCTTTATTACTCCCACCTCGAATTAAATTGTAAGTTGTCCTAAAATTAACTACACTAGACATGGGATACCAATTGAGGATTTATGTGGGATAGTTTATAATATTTTATATGATGCTAAATAGTAATGGATGTGTGATCACGATTAACTATAATAAGTAGCGTGTTAATGAGCAAAAAGAATGTGAGCAAGACATGGTTGAGGAATTGTGAATTAAATGTGGCATGTGAGAAAAAATCAGAATTATAGAAGGATGTAGGATGTACTTGATTGCTACCTAATGGGATTGATGTGATGTTTGAGTTAAATATAATGATTGTCAATGGTGATATTCTACCATGCGTTGTAAATTTAAAAATGGAAAAAAATATTTTGTTGCATGTCATGAACTGTGCCTAGAATCATGCAATTGTTCCATGTAAAAATTGATTATATTTGTTGCATATGATGAGATTGAAAGACAAATATATTGATGAATTTAGTATCTACATGTATCACCATTCTATTCCCAACTAATGTGGAGCTAATAGGTCTTCAATGGCAGGTAATGTTTCATGTCCATTGATGCTTACTAAAAAGAAACACAAAAGAAAAGGTGAGAAATTGATCATGTAATATATGCTTGTGAAATCTAAAAGCATTTTATTGATCAACTATGGTTGTAGGTAAACCAGATGGTTTTCCTACAAATATAGAATAAATTTTTGATTTAGGTTGGCCTACATCCTTGTGTACCATGTATTATGTATCTTGATTTATACCCACTTTTCTGTAATATGTCCACCAGAGGATTCATCATGGTAAGCCTAGAGTGTAATCTAGGGAACCCTCAGAGTGAGGATAAAATATGTGTTAAAACATACAATTTTTTTAAAAAAATATCATGTACTACATTAAACAATGTATAATCATATGGCTAAAAACTAGGAGGATGAGGATTATACTTAGAATGAAAGTTTACTATCATGTTCAAGTAACAAATAAATATCACTGCATACCTAAGTTTTTCTATCTTGTTTCTAAATTGTACTCACCATACCCCAATACATGTAACTACACACATTTCTATATATCTAGATGCAAAATATTAGATATCTAATCATAAATATAACCTTTATCATTATCTTATCTAAACAATTTACAATCAAGAAGTGAAATAATCTTTAAAGAAAAGTCCAAAGGGCCATACCTAAGTCTTAGGGGCCCATCACTGGTGGCCTTGTCTACCTCACATATAGATACTTTGTAGTTTGAATCTTTTAATTGCAATCCATATATTATAAAATCATGAATATAGATATGCAACCCTTTCTAGGGTCCAATTCCTAGAAAATTTCTCTGGCAGCTGCCACCCACTAGGTGAAACAAGGACAAATACTAGGTTGAGAACATACTATGAAATACAGTCCAAGGAGGATTTTTAGGATGTTTAGTCTATAAGGGAGCACCTCCTCGATTACATATTGTAGACACGCTAAAATGGATAGACTTGCGACTTGACATTAAAAACACTAATTTTCATCTATTAATAAATAGTTTTTTAATCGTTAACTAATCATCTATTTTCTTCAAAATTCATTTCATCTATTAATTAATGGTTTTTTAATCGTTAATTAATCATCATTTTCTTCTAAATTTATTCCCCAAATCATCTAATCAAATTCCCCAAATTAAATAAATAATTAATTTTATTTAATTAATTAACCTTAATTGATTAATTTCCATTAATTAATTAATTAAATTCAATTTCCTAAAGTTTAAATTGAAATATTTAAACTTACTAATTAAATTCTTCCAATTAAATTAATTTAATTTCATTCAAATAATGCAATTCTAAATAAAAAATAATTCAATTATCTCACATGTTGAAAACTTTAATTTCAAAAATGAATTAAATATTTATTTATCTTCAAAGAGATAAATTTAATTAGATCACATGGGTTACTCCACCCACATCTTCTGTTCACATGGGTTTCTCCACCCATCTCTTCAGTTCTAAAAGGTAACTCAAAATTAGCTCTTCAGTTAACCAAACTCTATCTCCTCTCTCTCAGTTGAAGAGGTGGAGTTTACAGATAGCTTCTCCAGTTCCCTTTGATCTCAACTGTTCATCTTACTATCTCTGGGATTGATCTCAGCTGTTCATCTCATTCTCAATTCCTATATAACAAACCCTTCATAACCATTTGAAGGATCCAGGATTTCAAGCTCACATGTGTCATTACTCTTTTAGATTGGTTCAAGCATCAAGCCATCTTGTGATCACAAAGAAATTCAATATCATATTCTCGACGCTCCCAAGTCATAAACGTTGTCCACACCAATACTGAGCATCACACAAACAGTGTTTCAGAAGGAGTAGAGAGAGATAATAGAAGCTTCTAGCAATTGGGTTTGCATTCATTTGTTTTCCTCTTATTTTCTTGTATATTTTATTGATTCGTAGTTTTGTTAGTAGTAGCTTATTTCTTATCGATTTCCCCCATTGTGAATCGGTGCTACTAAATCCCTTGTTAAATTGAGAGTGTTACAGATTTCAATCATTGCGTACATTTTGGTGAACCTGACGTGAATCAAACAACCCAAATATCACTTGCAGGTGATAGACATAACTCTTTGGCCACGTCCGTATAGTTGCAAATTCTTTTTTTCATGCTTTTCTCGATAAAACTGTAATTTTGCAATCGCTGGTATTTTACCGCAATTGACGGAATATTGTCGCAATCATTTGGTTTATTTCCGCAATCATTTTAAGGGTTTTGCAAAATTTTTATGTCGTTATTCACAATTCTTCTTTCTTGCTCGGTGCCATAATTGACCGATCTGTGCCACAATTGTTAGCAGTCAGCCGCAATCGCACAAAGTTTGCTGCAATCGACTGATCGGTGCCGCAATCGACTATATTCTGCCACATTTAAAAGTGCTTTACTGCAATTGGCAGAATATTGCCGCAATTGAAATAACTCTACCACAATTGATAGAAGATTACCGTAATTGACAAAAATATTGCAAATCAAATTGAATATCACTATTTTTTTGTCAGAATTTGATTATTTTCTCTATTGTCTGCAGGATTGATCAATGATGAATGGCCAAAAAGGTAACTAGGTGCATCCTGGGTGCTAGATCACTAAGAGTGGCCATAAGAATGACTAAAAACTATCAAACACAACAAAGAGCCATCTTATCCATCGCATTGGAAGATCAAAGCGAAGCATACATCAAATATCTTGATTCAATCAAAGGTTTCACAGCTAAGTACAAGGTTACCATTAGTCTTAGCAGTCTTAACTATTTAGGAGTTTTGGGTTATTCTTCAATTTTAGATTAGATGCTTTTTGGTACTAACTTGTCATTTTTCAGCTTGTGGCGTGGAAACAGATCTAACGATGCAACATAAAAAAATCATTCATTTCTCATTTTGGTGCTTTAAAAAGAACATTGTATGCCAAACATCACAACCTCACATTTACATATTGGTTCTTAAAATTGGCGTGGAGGTTAAGAATTGAACAAAGGAAAATAAACATTTCAAATATGGGGCATTAAAACTGAACAAGCAATCAACACCTACTTTTGGGCTTAAAACTAAACACATGTGCTTGTATGGTGGTTTAGCTTAGTTCACATTTCAACTTTGGGGTTTAATCGATTAAACTTGTGTCTTGAGTCTTTGGTGTGCTTGCACAATTTGTTAGATTAAACACCTTTATACTTTTTAGAAAGGCCTGTCTGGGGAATGTGCTTCTTCCTCGAAGAACGACCTTAAACCACTAAATCCATCTGATCAGTATATAAACAAGACGTGAACCAAAGTTCTGTTTTATATCTAGCCAAGCTCGGGTGAGGTGTGTTGATGATAGTCTGGATCAGGTGAATTATCCCTAAGGAGCCAGCATGGTCAACTAGGCTCTTAAGTGAGTCACACATGTACAAACCGATTGGATAGATGCCACAGACCCTATTAGAACCTTGTTAAAATAGAGGCCAACCCGATTCACCTCCAAACGGATACCTTATTATAGTGCAAGGGGTTGCATAATTTTCCTCCAAGATTCCCAACATATGTGTTCCAAGGTATTTGTGTAGTGAAAGATATCTTCACTATCATGGCAACAATACCTGGCAACGACAAAAACATGGGCGCCTAGGTTGTGGATCTTTGTGTCCTAGTAGTGTGACACTTGTTGTGTGAGCTAATGAAAATTCAAGAATTGGGCCTATAATATTGTATTTGACAACCAAATTTTCCTTAGATTAATGTTCTTTTCCTTGTGTCAAAACCCGTGCTAGATTACAAAACACATTGTCCATTGAGCTTGTTCTTTGATCAGTTACCAAAAATGTAAAATCAACATCAAAACTGTCAAAACAAGTCAAACATGTTAAAGTCTAGGGTTGTCAACATCAAATTGTTCTGCAAATTAGAAGCCTTGTTCTTGAAAATCAATTCTATCAGACAGTGAAGTCATTTGTTAGTCTTTTTTGAGACTGTTACCACTTTGTCACAATCGCTCGCATTTTGTCGGAATTGATAGAAGTTTGCCGCAATCATCCTTTTTATTACCACACTTGACCTATTTATTACCGCAATCGGTGATAGATTACCACAATCAACCAGTCACTTTACCACAATCGGTGGAGTTTTTATGCACTTGAATATATACTTTCAAACACCTATTTTGACCTAAAAACCTTGAAAATACTCTTCATTTTATGTCAAAGATCAATATCTATCCTAGAAAAATGTGAAGAACATTGTGTGAATCTCTAAACATTAAAGATCATCCATTCTTTGAAAGCACGATTATCGTCCAACCATTGTTAGTTTGAAAGTTTAGACTTGAAATATCTTGATCCCGTTATCTCAAAATCATCATATCTCTATCAGTGACTTTGTCCCAGGAAATAGTCGACAATCTTATTCTTACATCATCAAATCTTTGAGATCAAGATAAATCAACATTTGTCCTTATAATTACCCTTGTCCAAACATAACTCAAACTCTCCTAGAAAGGTTATCCTTTTCTGTTTTCTTTATATCACTTGTTTTAGTCACAAAATATGGACCACACTATGTCTCACACACCTTATGGAGGGCCTTACACAAGGTCGAAGGGTAAAACTCAACCTGATGAGTCTTATATCAATAGATTTACCACTTGGGGAACATAGCAAGAGGATAATCCTTTTAGAAATACTAGTCTTGCTCTTTTTATTGAGAATCCCCAAGGATCATCTTTGTTCCAAAATATGACAGAGGAGGAGCTCAAAGATATAGAGAAAGATGCCTATTCCACGCAAGTGGTTGACGTTGTTGTAGAGAGGAATCCTGAATGTTTCTTAGCCATGTTGATAAAGAAGGGAGTTAAACTCCCCACTGAATTCAATGTGTCAACCATATGGCCCGAAAACCCTCTCATAGGTCAAAACACGACTTGACCTTCTCAAACAGAACCTATGATATCTCAAATATTCCCATCCTTGACAACAAAGACATCAGCATAAACTGTGTCCAATCAAATCAGCTCTATAAACCAAGCAAACACATCTTCCACACAAAGCATGACAGGCTCCCAACTCAGTGCACCCATGGTCACTAGTGTGCCTCAACCCTCAGCCCCATGGCCTATCTAGTCAAGCTCTCATGCTATGCCCTCAATCCAACCAACAAGAAGAAACCCTTTTGCAACCATTTCACTGCTACAGTCAGTCCCTACTAGCCTTGGGGTCAATACATCATTCCCATAGGGATCCACCTCTACGGGTCTGACTTTCAGTCAATTCCCACTCAAGGTTAGGCCTTTGCTCATACAGGGACCACAACAACCCCAACAATAACAACCTCAACCCCAACAACAACAATCCTAGATTCTACAACAACAACAACCCCAACAACAAGAATCTCAACCCCAACAAAAAATACAACATAATCAATCTTGGGCCAATCACATGCCCCCATATCAAAATCGTGTGTTGGGAAATCAATATCAAGTCCCAAGGATGAGATCGTAAGTCCCTACTCAAGGGACACCGAGGCATAGCCTCATACCTACTACAACTTAGAGGTACAATGTCACTAATAATCCTCAGTCTCAAACAGACATGCTGATCCAACAAGTGCAAAACCTTCAAACCCAAATGATGGATATGAAAAATCAAGGGAAAACTAAATGCTACACCGCAAAGGATTTATACTCGTACCCCTTTGATAACTCTCTTCACATGTCTTCATTCCCAATTTATTTCTCGGTACTCAAATTTGACAAATACAGGGGTAGTACCAACCCTATTGAGCATATTCAAGAATTATTTGTTAGTTGCATCGAGGTTGCACACGATGAGACATACTTAATGCAACTATTCCCACAAAGCTTAGCAAATGGTTCTCACACTTACCTCTTGGCATTCTGTCTTGGGGTGAATTGGCTGAAAAGTTCACTGCTCACTTCCATCATAACATCGAGCGCAAGGTCAGTATCAAGGACCTTTGTGATATCAAACAAAAAGATGGGGAGTCCTTTGTAAAATTCCTACAAAGATGGAGGAATACTGCAAACAGAATCACATATGACATACCCGAGAAAGACATCATAGTCATGTTTTTTGACAATCTAATTCCAGATATGTCATTTACAATAGAATTGCAACTAGCTCCAAACTTTAAATAACTCATCGAATGAGGAGTTCGTTGTGAGAAGAACTTGGTCAAATGAGGTTTCCTTGCAGATCCTACCCAAACAAATAAAAACAAGACTGTAAAAGATAAAGCTAAATGGTGGAATAAAAACAAAAATGTCACCAGTGATGGTGTCATTGATGTAAAAATGGTCAACTATGCCCAACCCAAAGTTTCACTACAAGATGCACCTATGGCTAACCAACAACCCATAGTTCTCACTCCAAAATCACACACTCAAAATAAACCACTCACTATCCAAGCGGATGCTGTGTCAAACAATCAACCATAGGCACAATGCCAACCATAGTTTCCATTTCCGAAACAAGATTACACAACATTAGGAGAGTAGATATAATCAGCCTTAAGAAAGATGATACAATCCAACAATATCACTCTCCCTGAAATCAGAGAATATGAGCATGGTGCCATCAAACAAAAGTGGTACAATGATAATGATTTCTGTAAATTTCATCAATTGAAGGGACACAAAACACCCAACTATTATTGATTGAAAAATTCCATCCAAGATCTGGTTGACACAAAGGTCATCGATGTTACAAACACCCAAAAGAAAGGCACCAGTGATCATACAATATTCAATGACACATTCCATGATCACAATAAAGGGAAATCCTCTGGGTCTGGTGGACAGTCAAAATAGGTCAACCACACTTATGCCAATAGTTACAACACTATCAATTGCCTAAATCCTTCAGATAGACATGTGGCTACCATTACTGTCAGAGACCAAGGTGCTAAATGTGCTTTAACCACGCGCCATACAAAAGTTGTCTTGCAAGGAATTCCTTTCTCATCCGCTACATGATTCAACCCTCCTACAACCTCAGATCCATAAACAAGCCTACTGGATCTATTAAAGTGCATGCATGCCCAAATATCCATGTTTGAACTTTTGTGCATATCCCCCCAATACAAGAAAGTACTTGACCAAGCACTTCAGAAAATAGCTTTCCCAAGGGACATAACCCCTGAGAGATTCCAAATAATGGTAAACCATATAGAAGAAACCAAGCATGCAACCTTCATAGATCATGACATGATTCTACACACACCCTTGCATAATGATCCCTTGCACTTGCTCATCTAGGTCCATAAACATTCAATTCAAAGAGTCCTCGTTGATGGTGGGGCTAGATTAAACATTTATAGTTTAAAGGTCATCAAGCACTTAGGATACTTTGAATCCAGTATTGATGTCACAAGAAGGATCAACATTAGATCCTATGATGAATAAGAGAGATCATCAAAAGGTATTATCATTCTACCAGTCTAGATAGGTCCAGTTGTTAAGAATACTCCCTTCTAAATCCTAGACCTAGAATTGGGATACAACATGTTACTGGGGAGACCATAGATCCATGAGATACAAGCTGTACCCTCCACATATAATTAGTGCATCAAGTTCCCACACCAGGGGGCAAAAATCATCATAGAAGGAGATCCAAACCCATTTCAATACTGTAACACTATCAAAAGAAGTACTGACAACCAAGTTTCATCAAACCAAGAGACAAGTATCCCTTCCACATCAAATTCAATTCCCAAATATGTCACGAGAAGAGTGGGAAAATATCTATTACTGACAAAGGATGTGGTGAATACAACTACGAGGAATATTTCACTATCACAAACATGCCTCAAAACCCAAGGACATATGGCATGCCACAACTCACAATTACATCAGAAACCCCAAAACCTGTTCTGTTAGGGTGTCCACCCACAACCTTTTTCAGATGGGGAGAAAATGTAGAAGAGAACCCATTCGATCCAAATATCAACACATGGTTGTATCAAGACTCACAAGACACACTTCAAGCACCTTTACCCATGTCAACATATGGAGCTGGCTATAAAATGCTGCAAAGGTTTGGGTATTATGGTACAACTAGTCTGGGGGCAAGAAAACAAGGTTTAATGGAACTGTCTCTCCCACCAACCCAAAGAAACAAGAGAGGGTTAGGCTATGGATAAAAAAGAACTAGTCCTACAACCTAAGACATACTTGTTGATAAAGAACAAATAACAGAGTTACACCTGGGGAAAAACCCAAAACATGCTTTGATCAGCAATATAGTACAATAATTATTGCCATCTGAAGTGGGAACCTCTCAATCCCGATTAACCCTCAACCAAGTGATCCACAATAATGAGGAAAGTGAGACATCTGATGAGAATTCTAGCAAAACTGACTCCCATGAGTATGAGTGGATATCCATCCATGACTTTGAACCATCAATCCTAGACTATTTCCCTCGGCCAGCCACCACAATACACCTTGAAAATATGTTCGACCAATTAACCATAGATGACCAACCTTGTATTGATAACATATCGATAGCAATTCCTTAGGTGGTGTGTCCACATCACAATCTAGGTTTTTCAGAACTATCTTTATTGTCCCATTCAACCAAACACACTCAACCCACCATGAGGACCTGTGTATTGTACACCTAGAACTGATAGAGTGGGATCAACAAGGACAACCTAATATAGATATCTTTGAGAAATATCACAGACTTCATGGGACTTAAAGAGGGAATACCATTAGGAGACCATAAAGAAGGTTTTTCCATCAACCTTGATAGATCAACATATTTTGGGGAGGAATCTCCTCTTTCCAGTCATAAAAAATAATTGAAAATGAAAAAAAGAATCACTAGTAAGTGAAAACCGAAAGGCGCCTACTGTCACAAAAATTAATAAAAAGACAAAAAAAGACGTATCTTCTAGTGAAAACCTTACTGAGGTGCTAGAAGATGGAAAGCATGAACTCCTCCCCTTGACAAAGGAAAAGTCAGCATTGTTAGCAGAAGAAACAGAAGAAGTGAACTTGGGTGATGACAAGAACCCAAAGAACATCTACTTAGAAAAATTACTCACCCCATAGGAGAGAAAAATTCATCAGCTTCTTCAAGGAAAGGAAGGTCAATTTTGCATGGTCCTACTTAGATATGCCAGGCTTAAACCCAAAGCTTGTATTACATCATCTGCCGTTGTTACCCAATGCCAAACCTGTCAAATATAAGCTGAGAAAGATGCATCCCGATGTTGCATTACTAGTCAAGGAAGAATTAAAAAAGATCCTAGATGCTAAATTCATAAGACCAATCCCATACACATACTAGATATCTAATATGGTACCAATAACTAAGCATAGTGGACAGATCCAAATCTTGTCCCAAGGATGAATTTTCGTTACCAAACATCGACATCATAGTAGATCTCACTACATGACATTAGATGCTATCACTCATGGATGGCTTTTCAGGATATAATCAGATAAGGATTGCACCTGAGGACCAACACAAAATGGCTTTCACATGTGCATGAGGCACCTACTATTGGAACTTCATGCCATTTGGTCTAAAAAATGCGGGAGCAACATATCAAAGGGCCATGACAACCATTTTCCATGATCTCATCCACAAGACAATGGAGGACTATGTTGACGACATACTTTCCAATTCAATGCTTAGAAAAGATCATCTACAAGTGTTGGGACCCATATTTGACAGAATGCAAGAATACAAGGTCCGTTTAAATCTAAAGAAATGTGCATCCAGGGTCACCGAAGGGAAGATCTTGGGATTCATCATGTCACACTGAGGCATAGAGGTAGACCCAGAGAAAGTCAAAGCAATACTAGACATGCCACCACCGACTAACCTAAGGAAACTAATGGGGTTACAAGGCAGGCTCCAATCTATCAGGCACTTCATAGCCCAATTAGCAGACAAGTGCCATCCATTCCAGTATCTACTACATAAGGAAATTACATTTATATAACAGAACAATGCAAACAGGTGTTCCAAATATTCAAAGACTATCTTCTCAAGTCTCCCATATTGGTGCCACTCGTCCAATGCAGGCCATTACTTCTATACATCTCAGCAACTGAATCAGCATTAGGCATACTCTTAGCACAACATGATGAAATAAGCAAGGAGAGAGTTGTCTACTATCTCCAGAGAACATTGGTAGGCTATGAGCTTAAATATTCACCAATTGAAAAATCATGCCTAGCAGTAGTCTTTGCTTCCCAGAAGCTGAGGCATTACATGTTAAGCAATCAAACCAAGTTGATAGCGCACATTGATCCCTTTAAATATCTACTAAGCAAAGTGACACTCAACAAACCACTAGTGAAGTGGGTGATGATCCTAAGAGAATTCAACATATACTATGTAGACAGAAAAGCCATCAAAGGGAAAGTGACTATGGATCAACTAGAAAAGGCACCTATTTAGGATCATCAACCTATCATATCTGACTTTATAGATGAGTTTATTCTTGCACTGCAACTAAAAATAGAGGTATGGAAACTATACTTTGATGGATCATGCATGAACCATGGTGCAGGAGAAGGAATAGTACTCATCACTCCAAACAATGATGCAATTCCAAAATCTTTTAGACTCAAATTTCCATGCACAAACAACATCGCTGAGTACAAAGCTTTAGTTATCAGAGTAAATACAGTACTACAATAGAGAATCAATAACCTTAGGGTCTATGGATTTTCACAGTTGGTCATTAGCCAAGTAAACAATGACTGTATGACAAAAGATGAGAAGCTAATACCATACAGGGAGCAGATGGACAGGTTACACACTAATTTCCATTACATCACTTTTGAGCAAGTACCAAGAGCTCAAAACAAAGCAGCAGACGCGATGGCTACCATAGCATATTTGATCGATATGCTAGGCAACAAAACCAGATTCTAGTTTCTGGTGGAGTAAGTCATGATGCCATCACATCAAGCACCAATCAAAGAATCAATGTGTGTCCTTGTTGGTCCTGAAACCCCATAGTACCATGACATGTATAAATACCTCCAAAGTAGTGTCTTACCTCCCGACTTGTCTAGGAACTAGAAGAAGTCCCTCATCCACCAATCCTCTAGGTACACCCTTCTTGCAACTACTCTATATAGAAGAAGTCTAGACGGAACACTATTACAATGTCTCACTTCCATGGAATCCCAGAGAGCTATGTACGAGGTAAATGAAGGAATTTGTGGAACCCATGGAAGTGGAAACAACTTAGCTAAAAAGATCACCTGCATGGGATACTATTGGCCCATAGTAAAGATAGATGCAAAAAAGTATGTACAAAGGTGTAGGTAATGTCAAATTCATGGAGACCTCATCCATGCACCAGCCCAAGAACTTAATCCTATCACTTCACCATTATCATTTTCCATGTGGGGATTTGACCTAGTGGGAAAGATTACACCATCTTAATCTAATGGAAATAAATACATCATAGCAGCAATAGATTACTTCACTAAATGAGTGGAAGCAATTTCCCTCACCTACGTAACTGGAAAGAAGATCTCAATGTTCATACTCAACAACATCATCTGTTAGTATGGAATTCCTCAAACCACCCTGACAGATCATGGTACACCTTTCCAAAATAAAGCTGTTAATGATCTATGTGCACAATTCCAAATAAGACAAGGTTTCTCTTTATTCTATTATCCTCAAGGGAATGGCTAGGCTGAAGCGACAAACAAAACCATTTTGAAATTATTGAAGAAAATAGTTAATGATTCAGGGTGAGATTGACATTTATAGCTTAGTCCCACATTATGGGCATACAAAACTAGCATGAGAACACCTACAGGAGCCACTCCTTTCTCATTAGTATATGGATTATAAGTGGTCCTACCCCTTGAAGTAGAAATCCCATCCCTGAGAATATCATTGAAGAACCTGATTTCAGATGAAGACTATAGAGTAGCAAGGCTCAGTGAACTAGAACTATTAGATGAAAGAAGACAAAATGCATTCAACCACTTACAAGGCTATCAGAATTTCCTTAGAAGGAATTATCACAAGAAGGTGAGGCCACAAACCTTCGAAGTAGGGGACCTTGTCCTAATAGAGAACCAAAAGAACCAAACAGAGAGAGTGAAACTAGAAAAGTTTGAGCCTTAATGGCTAGGACCATATGTCATTATCAACTCTACCTTGAGTGGAGCATACCAACTGGAAACACCAGAAGGAGATCAAATACCCAGATACATAAACAAAATTCACCTCAAGAGGTTCTATGCTTGAGGTCTCAATGGTTAAGGTAAGTGTCTACATATCCAGAAAATACCAAAAAAATCAAAAAATACAAAAGGTTACCTTGGTGAAAACCTAGAAAATAGGTGCCTTGGCGACAACAAAAAAAAGTAAAGAAAAACAAAATCACTCTCTTAGTTAAAGCCTGGAAAACAGACACTATTGAGTAGGTAACTTAGTGAAAACCTGGCAAACAGGTGCCAAGTGTTCAAATCTAGCTTCACCATCAATGAACTCCAAGATCAAAAGCTTGAGAAAACTTCGCATGCAACACTGACTATCCAAGCTATTTCTAGAAGCACAATCCTCTCTAAGCACCAACACTTATCCATGGGTAGTACTGGTCCACCAAACTAGGGGGATGATTCTAAATGTCCTGAAAAAAAAATCCCTAAAATTTTCAAAAACTCATCAAATCCTAAAAAGATCAAAAGGCCCTGAAAAAATCAATCTTCATAAAAAAAAATCAAAAAATTTGCAAAATCCCAAGCAAAAAAACCACATCAGTTATCAACAAAGCAAAGGGTGATTAAGCCAAGTCAATCACTATCAAAACCATTTGCTTCACAAATCAACCTTGGGCCCATATGACATAGCTTTATCAGCTATCAAATCTATCAGCAAGAAAACTGTCGACCAAGCCAATCAATCAATGTCAAAACCATGAGATTTACGAATAAACATTGGGCCCATCTAACACGGCTTAATCAGCTACCAAAAATGATCAAAATTAATCAACCAATCAATCAATCAATCATCTTACACAGTGATGGATACGCTCAAAACCAGACAAATCAGTCTTATATGAGTCATCTATTATTGAAAATAGACACAACCAAGAAAATCAAGTCTCTCAAGAGAGTCAAGCCAATTAAGAGAATCAAACTGAATCAAGGAATACTCAAATTTTGACTAGGTCAGTCATCAGTCAGATGTTAGTCTAAATTTTGTAGTTATGTTCTTATGCTACTTTAGGATCCACCAAGTGAGGAGAGTAGCTATGATGGATCATAACTTATTTTCTTTGATTTCTTTCTATGAAATATTCACTTTGATTCTGGGGCCACGATGATTTAGGATAAATGTGGTAGGCGATATCACTTATCTGACAGCCACACAGTTCCATGATTTGGGCTTAATCTTGGGAAAGAATTGGACATTCCTTCTCTATTATCTTCTTTTTTTACCAATAGAATCATAGCAGTATCCAGATGGTCTGAGATCTGGGTGCATTGGATTTCTATCTTGGTTATTTTGTCTTTCTTTTTCAAAATCAAGAGTTCATAGCAGTATCTAGATGGTTTGAGATTTGGGTGCATTGGAATTCTATCTTGGTTTTATCTTTTTTCTAGATGGTCAGCAAGCAAAGCGGTATCTAGATGGTCAATATCTAAGTTCTTTTGGCTCTCTTTCTTTTAAAAATTACAGATCATAGCGGTATTTAGATGCTCAATATCAGGGTGCATTTGGATCTCTTTCTTTTCAAAATAGGGAGCATAGTTGAACCTAGATGGTCAATATCTGGGTGCACTAAGTTCTCTTTCTATTAAATCTCTTTATTCCTTCTAGTCAAGAGGTCATAGTGGTATCCAAGGTGCATTGGATACTTTTTGGAATTTCATAAAAAGATGCAATGATGACAAAAATTAGAAACATGACAGTGACTTGGGTCACCCATCCATTCTATCAAACATCAACCATCCATTCTATCAATACATATCTATCAATCAATCCCAGAGAAAAAATTCCACACTAAATTCCTTCTAACTAACACATGAATTATTTCATTAAATTCTAGGTTGTAGGTCCTTGTAAAACCTGCTGAACTCTTTGTTTTTTTTGTAAAGGTTTTGGGTCCTTGTAAAACCTGCTTTTACTTAATCAGAACTAACACATGAATTACTTAGATATTTTTTGCATAATAGATTGCATTCATTCCATTTAAGTGAATCAAAAACAAAAAAGAGAGAACAAAATCTGCATACATAGTAATCATAAATCAAATGCATTCATAAACATCTCATATAAATATGCATATCATAAAGCACCATCCTGCATACATACGTCAGTATCATAGAAAAAGTAAATCATTCATCTAAGAGTCTGCATAATAGAATCACATTACATAAACATTTCATCATCTAAGCATAAATCATCTAGAATCATACATATAGCAAGTAAACCAATGCACATCATATAGAATCACTAGTTGCATCTCATATAAATCTCAATTTGAGTACAATGAATGGTTGCAAGTCTGAACAAAAGAAAGTGATAAACATGTATGTCAATAAATAACAGTGTGTAAAGATACACTCATCGATAAGCCTCAGAGTATATCAATGGAACATCACTACAAAAATTGTACAACATGATACAAAATGGAAAGTCCATGGAATCAATAGGAACTACCACCACCCTCACTACTAGGTGGATGAGGGGGTTGCATATCAGATGCAGGCTTCTACAATAGACCAGGAGCTCCAAAACTATTGCTCTAGGACCTCTACACCCTGCTAGATCTCTGCAAAGCTATCTAACTAGGCACATGCTGAGCTAAAGGAACATCACCCTTATAATGGCGCCGCCAGTACTCAATCTCTCTTTGGGTCTCATGCCTAGATCTATGAAACCGATCAAGAAAATCTCTATAGGACGCATGTTCTCCACTATCAATGAAAGATCAAATCTCTGAATGACCCTGTCACTCTCTATCCTCAGCGACAGTAGCCCTGGCCTCTGCTGCCACCACCCTACTCTCTAATACAGTGGCCCATACATTAGAAGAAGCCAAACTAGCCTATAGATCAAAAACTTGTTGTGTAAGTCTCTCCATCTCCGACGGATCCATACCCACCTCCTTATCCCTATCCCCCAATCCCTCCTCCTCCTCACCGCTCTCACTACCACTAGTACTACTTTCAATCACATAAAAATGGTCATCTAAACCCTAGACCCCCAATCTCAACAATTAATCAAGAAAATCTAATCTTGATTATTCTAAGTCCTAAATAAAATAGGAAATTCATCAAATTCAAATTGATCTAACCTAAACCCTAGATCCTAATCGATCATCTTTCTTGATTAACTAATTAATCCCTAAAATCACATTATATTGGAAAATAAACCTTATGTTAATTATTTAATTAATATTCTGATATATTAATTAAATAAAATTACTAAATTGTCAATTAAATAAAAAAAGGGAATTATATTAATTAATAAAAATAAATATGCATTCAAAATCATTTAAATTATTAAAAATTTATGTGACATCATCAAATCCAATTAACTGATTCATCATTTTGGAAACAATCCAGTTCCACTTAGTTAATTGATTCTCCACTATCTATCATCTTGGAAAGATTTCGGTTAACTGAAAATCAATTTGGAAGTTTCTGAAAAGACTGATCAGTCACTTTAGTCAACTGAATTTTTTGACCAATCACATTGCTTGCACATGGATTGTGCTTCTTCAATGGAATTTGAGCCACTCTTTTATTTTGATCTCGACTGTCGATTCGAGAAAGATTTCTATAAAAGAGAAACTCTTTTCCTTCATAGGGATCCTAACATTTGCAATATCATTATTATGCTACATTTCACATTCTAGTTTTCTTGCATCTTAGCTTTCTTTTAATCATTTAGCTTTTATTGTTGTTAATTTTTTTTAAGCATGCAAACCTAATTTAGAGCATATTTCCTTTGGTGCATTAAAATGAATCAATCACATTTCATTTAGTGCTTAAAATCAACCTAATTAGATTAGATTAACAACAAATTTGCATCTTCCATATCATCTTAGATTAATCATAATAGATTAAAAATCCTTCATTTAGGTTATTGGTGTAGTCACCAAGTTTGCGATGACTTGAGAGCAAGCTCGTACTCCTGCCTACTAGAAGGCAATGGGTTGTTGTCGGTTAGTGTAGTTTTTTATTTTGATTTCATATTTTCTAACCCACTAACCATGTAAAGAGTTTATTGAAGGATGTGTGTTCGTGTTTACATCTTGCAGATATCGACCATAATTCATGCATACATTTTTGGTGCCCACCGTGGGGCTCAATTTTCACTTTGAGACAAAACCACTTTCCCCATCCATTTTGAGCAAAATCTGAGTCTGCCACTATGTTCGGGTCATCGTTTCAGTTTGAAATGACTATAAATATGGCCATATTTGGCCAAAATTGAATCTGTGGCAATTTTTTTTGCAAACAGACGTCGTACGACCTTTTGCATGCAAATAAAAAAAAATTTAATCTTCTTCCCGCCCCTGCACACAGGTTGAGGAAGATTTCTGTTTTCAGTTAAAATTTGTTTTTGGGGTTTGTTTTAATTTTCAAGCATTCTGCCGAAAGGCATTCTACTTTTCTCTACGTTCCAACTCCAACCCCATATCAACTAGTGCCTTGCCCTTAACTTTCTTTTTGAGTTTTATACTTTGTATTTAAACTATGTTGTTTATCCTCGTGGGGGGCATGTGGGATTAAAATCCCACACCCATCCGCCTCTTCCCCCTACCTCCCTACACATGGTCCGCTTAACCCCAGCCTACAAAACCACTCTCCACCATGCTACAACACCTTCCAACCACTCTCCACTATGTTGCAACTGCACTTCCTCCCGAACTCCACCACTTCCTCCTATCCTCCATTTCCAGCTCCACCTCCCTCCACTTCCTCCCGTCCTCCACTTCCAGCTTCGCTCTACTGCTCCCCCGCATTGTCTACTCCCCCATGTAGCACTTCCCCAACCTCCTCCACCCACAGTCACCTCCTCCTCTGTTGACCTTCTGTGCAACCCCACAATAGCACCACCGCTCTTCTCTACTCAACCTAATAGCGCCACTTCTAAACCCATGCAGCTCTACTTCTCCCACCTCAAAACCATCCGCCTCCACCTTCACTCCCACGCAGCACTTCGATGCCTCCCACCTACTTCGTCACTCCCTCAGCCCACCATTATTTCAGTAGCATCTTCAATTAAAACAACAAACTACTTACGTGTGCAGAGAATTTATCCACCAAATTACCAGGAATTGAACAATCAAAACTTAAATCTTGACAAATGATAGCAAAATTTCATCCCTTTCTTAACAGTAGAACGCCTTCAAATGTAAAATAAAAAACTAAGTTGAATCTCTGGGACAAGGAATGATAATTTAGTGTGGTGGGAAAATGAAATGTTGTAGAAATGCATTGAAACAAGGTGGTGAGGTAGGAAGAAGGAAGCATCGTTCGGTCTGATTTTTTTTGCCATGCGAGATTTTCAGTAGCATTATATTTGTTGACTTTCTAGACATTTTTTGTAGGGTTATTGGATTTTATGACAGCCTCCAAGCTATCTATTTTAAACCCTCATTTTTTTGACGTCAGTAGGGATTTGAAAAATCTTGCCTTTACCATGTGCATTTTGGTTTTTACAGTGTAACTTTAAACGACCATAACTTGCTCATATTTGGTCCAAATTGACTCCATTGTTTTTATATTTTGGGTAGATTTTTGTAAAGATCATTGTGGTTGAATTGGTTTCTACTTTTGCTTGCTGGATTTATTAGAAATCATGATTTTTTATGAGCATACCTATCTAATCCTGCATTTTGCAACTTCTGGAGCTTCGTACGGGCTCATACGATAACATTTTTGGGTGCAAAACTTTTTGAAAGTGCATGATCTTTCATCTAGTTTTTGAATTTACAATCGGATTTATGATTTTCTAATTTTTCTAATGCTGACTAGTTTTGGGCTCTATTGTTCTCTAGATTATCTTATTGGTTTCAGCCTAACAGTGGTTTGCAGGATGTTGAAAAAGGAGACTAAAACACAAACTACTAACGAATCATCTTGCAATTTGCCTTGATCGATAAAACGCTAAAAATTGTGCTTGCATATTATTTTTATTTTATTAAAATAGGAATGCACATGCAAGAATTTTTAAAATTAACTTCTATCTAGTGTTTTAGGGATGGCAATAATGTCAGGAAACTATGCTCTCACCCTTTTGGGATGATCATAAATCCAGAAACATTATTGTCATTCATCGTTTGAGATTTGCAACTTAAGAGAGCTTGTCAAAGTAGGAAAAACTACTCACCCTTGGAGAATGACCCAAGTGAGAACAAGATAATGCCAAGCTTCTTTGACTCACTATAATAAAAACTCTTCTTTGAGGCCAAAACCTTGGAAGATAAGTGGAATTTGAGCTTATGCTCAGTTCTCGCCTAACACAAAGTAGGGCCTCTGGGTCTCAATCACGTATCATTAACTGGGTGTGCTAAGGTGCTCTGTGGGGTTAGCGGCTTGAATCACGCTAGCACAGACATAGAGGATACACTTAAATGAAGACCCTTACTAAAACCCTTTTCAGCTAGTGGCCAAAATCCTTTTCTACTTGTTGATACGGGCATTGTGAGATGCGCATGCCAAAGAAACCTCTCATGCACCCCTCTTGTTGAGATAGTACATTTATCAGGATCCTCAGATCTTGAGAAATTCAAAGCGTTGTACGCCTGAGAAGTGTGTGCCATGGAGGGGAGCTAGTGCTTCCAAGCTTCTAACTGTCCAACTTGAATGGGTATTTTATTGTAGGAGGATTCAAACAAGTATTGTCCATTTCTTGCCATGTAGGAATAGGGTTTTCTTGATTTGCTTGAATATTTAAGGGATTCTTGATGTATCTGGTGCGAGTGTTCACTAAAAAAACAACAAAAAATTAATCCAACAATCAAACAATCTAGAAAAATATACACTTTAGGTACTTTTTTGTCATATCTCGTCTGAAACATCAACAGTCTGTCAAAAACTTGTCAAAACTTTGTCTTTTCATTAGTCTATCTTACTATGTTCAGTTTGTTCTGAGGTCTACACTGTCACAATGCTTCTGATTGTTTGTATTTTACCATGATCTATTTCCATTCCAACCTATCACTGTCTTGAAATTTGATGTTGTTACGCTTGTCCAAATGACCAACCCTTTGTTCAAATCTTATCAGTCTTTGTTTGCACTATCCTTATTCTGGGTTGTGAGAGTAGGTTTGTTAACCTTCACTCAAGATTGGATTCTTTGCTATCTCCTCTTTAGTTAGATGTTTATCACTTGGTCTCTTTGGTCTTGGACTTAGACAATACTTTAGATATCACCACACTGTTGGTTAGGTGAATCAACTTATTTATGCCTGTGCAAATTAGAAGTCAGTTTAAGGAACTTCACGAACAAGGATTCCCATTTAAAGACAACTCCTTGTTTGGAGAGAATCCTCTTTTTGGGAGAGATTATCAAACTCCTCCTAGATCACTATCCCCACAAAACAAGTTACCTAGTCCTAGGATGTCGGCAGAAAGACAAAGTCAAGGTAGGTCTCGATAGAGAGACCTCTATAGTCACCACTCCTCGAGTCCATCAGAACTTGAGGAGGAAGAGATTGATGAATGTCTCTAGGATTAGAGGTTAGTAAAAATCATGAAAAAAATCATAAATTGGGATAAGGAACAATATTTCCTCAACCTAGTAGAGAAAGGTGCTCAACTTCCACCTCACTTCAAACCTAAGGATATCATTTCTAAAGAAGAAGAGACTCCCATGACACTCATGGCTAAACAAATGAAAAATTTGCAAATGGAATTACAAGAACTCAAAAAGGAAAAGGAAAAAACCAACACAAAGTTTTCCTTAAACACAATCTCTCCTTTTCCTTTTGATAAATATTTGTACTAGCCTCTGTTCCCACGCAGAGTTGAAATCCCATGATTTGATAAGAACAATGGTCACTCTAATCCACAAGTTCAAATCCAAGAATTATGTGCTCTTTGTACAAAATTTATGCATGATGAGACATATCTTATGCATCTCTTTCCTTGGAGTTTGAGCGGCCAGGCTATGGAGTGGTTCTCAAAGTTACCCATTGGTATCAAAAATTTTGATGAGTTGATGAATCTATTCTTGCAACAATATTCTTACAATATCCAACATCCTGTGATGATGATTGATTTATGCAACACAAAGAAAAACACAGGAGAACCCTTACTGACCTTTCTTCAGCGATGGAGAAAGATATTTTCTAGATATCCATGAATCGTGCCTGAATCTGGAAAGATGGATATTTTTTCTAGTGTTCTGATTCTAGAACTAAACTATCCCCTTTAGATGCAATGTCCACCCTATTTCAAGAAAGTGGTGGAAAATGAGATAAAAATAGAAGATGTGCTTGTTAAAAAGGGTGACATTGCCCTCTATAAGGAAAACAAGTTTGGTTCTGACTCCAAAGGTAAAAATAAATATTGGAACTAAAAAAAGCATGTGGTAAATGACAGAGTAGTCGATCACTCTGCTCCCCAGTCAAAACCAATAATTTTCAATCTGACAAGTGGCTCAAAGGCCCTAAAAAATGCTGAAAATACCACTAAATCATCTTCCTCTAAAGGGGTCAGCAATTTGCTGAAAAACAAACCATGGATTAAATGCAAACAAGACTTTGAATATTTAGGAGAGTCCTACAAATCTGCACTTAAGACTCTACTGGAAAACAAGCTGATCACATTGCTAGTTAACTCCAAACCACATGATCCAGAGGTCAAACCTAAATGGTGGAGAGACAATGATTTCTGTCAATACCATAGAAATAAAGGACATACGATGTAAAATTTCATGAGGCTCAAACATGAGATCCAAGATGTCATTGATAACGAAATAATTGCAGTTGATAATCACAACAAGAATCCTGATCATAAGGCATTCAAAGATCCTTTCCTAGAACATCACAAGGGAGAAACTTCTAAGAAAGGTACTCAAATTGATCACACTTATTCTAATAATGACTACAATGTCATTAACATGCTTGAGCCATCTCATTCTGAATATTGCAATGTCATCATTGTCAAAAAGAAAGAGAAAGAGTCTCGATCTGCCAGCACAGTGACCTGAGTGCAAGCAAAGGTCACCCTAGGGGGGTTCGGATCTTCCAACCCTTCATCATCTTCCAATAAACTGTCAGTATCCAAATCCTAGGTACCTCTTAGAAAACAAGCTACCATGGGTACCTCTAAAGTCTCACAGTCCAAATAATTGACTTCGTCCAATACTGCAGACTATAGCATCGTTGAGCAATTGTAGTGAACTTCTGCCCAAATTTAAATCTTTGAATTGCTCAAACTCTCTCCATATCACTGAGAGGTCCTAGATAAAGTGCTATCAACTACCAATGTCCCTAAGGACTTGGATCTGGATTAGTTTCAATCCATGGTGGGTCACTTGACCTCACCTAATTACCTATCTTTCTCAGCAGAAGATGACAACTCTTTAAGTCATCCACACAATCTCCCCTTGCATATCAAAGTCATGATCCAAAAACATTGTGTCAGATGGGTCTTGATAGATGGAGGTGCAGGGTTGAATATTTGCACCTATAGGTTAATTGAGAAACTAGGCTTTTTAGAAAATGTCATTGATCCTAAAAATAAAATCACTATCAAGGCATATTATGAACAAGAAAGATCTTCTAAAGTTCTTGTCACTTTACCAATATGAGTGGGTCTTGTTGAGAGGGATGTTACGTTCTAAGTTATGGATCTCCCTCTGGCCTACAATATCCTATTGGGAAGACCCTAGATCCATGAGATACAAGCAGTGCCATCAACGTTCCATCAGTGTGTCAAGTTCCCATTCAATGGTGTAGAGGTAACTATTCCTGCAGACACTAGGTATGTCTGTAACGCATTAAGACAAGTAACATACACTCTAGTCCTGCATAACAGTGAGGTGTCCAACTATGAATTTGCTAAAGGAAATGGAAAAGAAACTCAAGATAAAGGACACTAGTATGGGTGGATACACAGTGGGATCTATACCATCAATCACATCTCTTCCCACATCACCTATGTTCTATGGGAGACCTTCGGAAAAGATGACACCAACAACACCCAAAGCAATCTATGATGGTGACTTTGTTAAAGCCAACTTAGAGGATGAAAAAGAAGAACAAACCATTATGGATTGGCTATATTAAGAACCTAAATATAATGAGGTCAAATAATGTGCAATATCTCTAGAAAAATTTGGAGTGGGGTGTGAGCTGGCTTATAAAATGGGTTATTCAGGTAAAGGACCCATTAGATATAATCATAATGGACTTAAAGAAAAAATTCTCTATTAAATTCAAACAACCTAGAGACACAACTAGTATATGGTTCTTATCCAGGAAAGCACAAAGAGAAAATAATCTCCTAGATGAAGGAAAGAGACATCATGTTCATTTAGATGAAGAAGAATAAAACACAACGCAACAAAGCACTGACACACCCACTCCCACGTGGGATGACTCTGATGATTCTGATGAGGAGGATGAGTATCCTTCTCCTATTCCTTCCAATATCCTAGCTCTTCTCTTTGAAGAAGAAACAACCCAGGTCAACTCTACTAAAGAACGTGTTCTAGAGGAATCACCAATGACTTCTAATCAGTCAGAGACTACTACAACTAAACAAGACCAAGATACAGAAGAAAGGAGTCTAACCATAGTAGAGTTTTTTGAAAAAACTCATCCAAACTAGGGGAAAAGAATAGATTTCACTCATGTCCTTGATATGAAACCTAATGATGAAATAGACTCCCATAAATATGAGTTCGACAGTATTTTAGAAGGTACTTTAGACAAAGAGGTGGATACAGTTCAGTGATATGTACCCACACTTGAAGTAGGTGAAGGCTTAGAGTTTAGGTCTGACGAATTAGGATCTCTTATTTCTTACATGAGCTTTGATAATGTCGTTAGGGATATTTCTGATTTGAACACGTCTATACAAGGTTCAAGTCTAGGACTCTACTTAACAGTCACCATCTATGATGAAAATACTGTGAATGCCCTTGACCCCATTTAACCTTTTCCACTAAAGCAACCTAAACTCATTGATTGGTCCTTATAGGGATAACCTACTAAAATTCCCACATTCCCCAATGACTATGCTTTAGCATTCTATCTTAACATTGATTAACCTGTCACTTCTTCCACCAGTGAACCTAGTATGAGCATGACTAAAGCGGACATCAAGTATCTCAGTTATAAAATAAAAATGAAAAAAAAGAAAAGGGTTTGAAGGTGAAAACCACATTGTGCCAGTTTCAGAACCCAAAATAGTAAAAATAAAAGATGCATCCAAAGGAAAAAACCTCTCTGAGGCACCTGAGGATGGGATTCTTAATGTCTTTCCTAGTCATTTAAAGGAACAATCATCAGTTCTCATAGATCCAACTCAACCAGTAAATATTGGTACAGAGGAACACCCACACATCATTCATGTGGCTAAATCTTTGTCTGCAGAAGAGCTCAAGGAATTCACAGATTTCTTTAAAGAGAAGAAGATAAACTTTGCATGGACATACTCAGATATTCCTAGTTTAGATCCAGATCTTATCATGTACCATCTCTCAATAGCTCCTGGGGTAAAACTAGTAAAAAGAATCTCAGAAAAATGCACCCTCATGTTGCATTACTTATCAAGGCAAAACTAGAAAAACTACTCAAAGATGGATTCATTCGAGATATTGATTATGCATAATGGATTTCCAACATCATACCAGTATCAAAGCCAGACAAATCCATCAGAGTTTGCACTAATTTTAGGGATGTCAACAAAGAATGTCCAAAGGATGAATTTCCTTTGCCTAACATTGACATGATTGTAGACATGACAACTGTGTATGAAATGTATTATCTCATGGATGGTTTCTCTGGATACAACCAAATCAAGATTTCTCCAGAGGATCAAGAAAACACTACCTTCACATGTTCTTGGAGAATGTTCTACTAGAATGTCATGCCTTTTGGTTTGAAAAATGCAGGAGCTACCTATTAAAGGGAAGTAACAACTATCTTCCACAATATGATGCACAAAACCATGGAAGACTATGTGGATGATACTCTTGATAAAAAAATGAAATGATCTATGCACCTACAAGAATTAGGCCCAATCATGGACAAAATGGAAAAGTTTAAATTAAGGTTGAATCCCAAGAAATTTGCATTTGGTGTTACATCTTGCAAGCTATTATGTTACATTATCTCAGCTAAAGGCATAGAGGTTGATCCTAAAAAGGTACGAGCGATAATGGAAATTCCACCTCCTAAGAACATTAGTCAAATGAGAACACTCCAAGGGAGAATCTAGTCTATCAGAAGGTTCATATCATAGTTGGATGACAGAGCACAACCATTTACCAAGACTCTACGCAAGGGAATTACTTATCAATGGAGTGAAGAATGTGATAAAAGTTTCACTCAAATCAAAATGTACCTGGTGAACCTGCCAGTACTTGTGCCACCTCAACAAGGAAAACTATTGATTCTGTACATTTTAGCTACCTCAACGTCACTGGGGGCACTTCTAGCGTAAGAAGATGAAAACAAGAAAGAACATGCTATCTACTATATTAGTAGGAAATTGGTATCCTATGATATGAATTACTCTATGATCGAGAAAGCGTTCCTGGCAGTAGTCTTTGCATCTTAGAAACTGTGACACTACATGTTGGCCCACTTAGTCAAACTAGTGGCTAAAATTGACCCTTTGAAGTATCTCCTAAGTTAGGATACCCTCACTGGAAGATTGGCTAAATAGGTTATGCTTCTTAGTGAATTTGACATAGAGTATATTGAGCATAAATAAATCAAAGGGGAAGCAATTGTAGATCAACTGACTGTTGCTCCACTGCAAGACAACAAGCCAATCAATGTTGAGTTCCTAGATGGATCTATTTTTCACATCACTCACAGATCTGGGAGAATTTTCTTTGATGGTTCCTTCACTGAAAAAGGTTCAAGTGCCAGAATTTTATTTTTGCGTATACTTAAACCAGATGAAGAATATAGAGTTTTGAGACTCCAAGAACTAGAGATATTGGATGAACGTCACAAAATGGCCTTTGATCACCTTAGATCTTATCAAAAAATAATGTCAAGAGGATACAACAAGAAATTCAAACCTAGAGAACTTCAGGTGGGCGACCTTGTGTTGAGAGAAAATCCCCGCAATCAGTCACATAAAGAGAAGAAGGGGAAGTTTGAAACCAACTGGCTTGGTCCTTATATCATTACTACAAAATTTGGCTATGGAGGCTATCAACTCTCCACACCTAAAGGAGAACCACTCCGAGAGCCCATCAACACTCTCCATCTGAAGAAGTTCTATACCTAAGGCATTCTCGGTGATCAACACCATGTACATACTTATGATCCTAAAAAAAATCTAAAAATTAGAAAAAGTCTTGAAAAATGATCATCCTGGTGAAAACCTAGCAATAGGCACCTTGATGCATCAATAAAAAAAATTTTAAAAAAGAGAAAAATAAAAGAAAAATTAAAAAGAATATAAAAAATGGAAAAATATAAAAAAATTGAAAAATAAGAAAAAGTGACTTGGTGAAAACTTGGTAAATAGGCGCCATGGTAGCAAAAATAGAATCTCTTCCAAGGAGGTGAAAACTTGGTAAAAAGGTGCCTCTTGTACTCAACACTCCATCTATCAATGCTCAGTCTACGCAATCCTTTGCTTTAGTTTGTACATATCTTTCAGTAACTTTCGTGACACTTTGGTTCTTCTGAGAACCCTGCTGGCTTGAAACCGGTCCAGAATCATAACTTGGGAGCAATCAAATCAGATTTTTCCTTGCAATATGTATCAAGTCAGTAATTTCAATCAACATTTTATACTAGGGGCATGGGTCCCCAAATTTGATCACATCTTTGGTTTACACTAGAGTCCATAATCTTGTTATTTCTGAAGGACAACTCGCTACTGACGCAAATAGGTGTTTCTCAACACCCTAATCAAAAGTGTTTCTTAACACTATCTTTGGATGCATCTGTGTTTCTTGACACACATTGGATACCACAAACATAAACAAAATATTTATAGAAATCAAACATATCACACTCACAAAAACAATGGTGTTTCTCAACACCTCATACATATACACATCCGAAAACTTTGAAACTGGTTGTAGTATGCTGAACTTCTATTTGTATGCTGTCTATTTTCATTGATTTTTTGTCAATCTTTTCTTTATCTACTACTTGTTTTTGTGGTACCAATGATCCAACAATGTTAAATAAATTGGGTGTATGTGATAAGAGCTCCTGCATTAAGGCAGAAAATCCTCACATCCCTTGATCCTATTTACTTGCACACCAAGGTGAGGTCAGAACTATCTCCTTGACTGTTATTGCTCTGCTTGTTTACACAAGATCACACTCATGGTTATCTTGGCTTTGAATTCCTCGATACTAGTGTACTCTTGCAACATCAACTGGAAACAACGTTTAGGTCATCTCGACTATTGTGCCTTGATGTTACGTTGGCTTCCCATATCTTATCTGATGAAATTCATATTCATATTCTTATGGTCGCAGTGGCACGAGTAAGGATTGTATTGACTCTGATGTTCCAAAAAAATACTCAATGATGAAAATTTTCAACGCCAAAGCTTCAGTGACTATACCTTAGGTTGCATTCATGTTAGTCTTGCATCTGCATCTACATCTGCCTGGTGTTGAAATCAGCATAATATCGATATCTCTCTCCAATGTGAAGGATCTGAGACTCCAATTGATCAATATTCTCATTATTAAGTGGCCAGTTGTGCATGAACATGACACTCCTCGCTAATTCAACTATCCTGATTCCATTTTTAGGATCAAAATCAAAATCTGAAATTGACCTCTTGCACAAAAAATGGAAATATCTCATGCTTTTCTTCTAATCAATCCATGTATTATACTTTTGGTCAATCTTGGTTAAACAGGACCTCCCATCAAGTACATCTTCTGTCCTAACCACTTGGGACCTATTTCTAATCAGATCATCTTCTTCCTGCATCATGTTATCAATCAAATTGCTTCTCATCACTAGGGCACCTAGCCATATTTCAATTTCGCTCCTGAGGGGGCGAGATTAGGAGATCAACATTCCAGTGATCACATCCTCAATCAAAACCCCATTGCTTGGGGCATCTTAGATTCATCACATCAAATCAAGTTGAGATCATCTTAAATCAAAGGCAACCTAATCAATGGTCTTATACAGTGACGAATATACTCAAAACGAGACAAGATTGGTCTTATACGGGCTATTCATTATTGAAACTAGATACATTGATCAAATTGGCTTCATCGCTTCAAATCAAGTCAATTTTCTTGCTAATCAAATCTCTTAACAGTAATCAGTTTCATCGCTCCAAATCAAACTGGTTATTCATTCAAACCAATCAAAAGGTTTAAGAGTTCTCAACAGATGTTCAATTTCATTGCTTCGAATCAAATTGAGCATTCTGTTTTATATATTTTGATTGATCTTCGTCCAATCAAGCTCAAAGTCAGTCTTCTTCAAAAGAATGGTTTCATCACTTAAAATCAAACTATTATGGGTCTTCTCACTAATAATGATTTGAATCAATGCGCTGATCGCACATCAATTCAAAGAGGGGAAAATGTAATCACATAAAATGGTCATCTAAACCCTAGACCTTAAATCTCAACAATTAATCAAGAAACCCTAATCTTGACTATTCTAAGTCCTAAATCAAACATGCAATTCATCAAATTCAAATTGATCTGACCTAAAACCTAGATCCTAATCGATCATCTTGCTTGATTAATTAATTAATCCCTAAAATCACATTACATTGGAAAATAAACCTTATGTTAATTATTTAATTGATATTCTAATATATTAAGTAAATAAATTGCTAAATTGTCAATTAAATAAAAAAAGGGAATTAAATTAATTAATAAAAATAAATATGCATTAAAAATCATTTAAATTATTAAAAATGTATATGACATCATCAAATCCAGTTAACTGATTTATCATTTTGGAAATAATCCAATTCCACTTAGTTAACTGATTCTCCACTATCTATCATCTTGGAAACATTTCGGTTAACTAAAAATCAATTTGGAAGTTTTCAAAATGACTGACCAGTCAGTTTAGTCAACTGAATCTTTCGACCAATCACATCGCTTGCACATGGATTGTGCTTCTTCAATCGAATCTAAGCTACTCTTTTCTTTTGATCTTGACGGTTGATTCGAGAGAGATTTCTATAAAAGAGAAACTCTTTTCCTTCACAGGGATCCTAACTTTTGCATTATCATTATTATGCTAAATTTTGCATTCTAGTTTTCTTGCATCTTAGCTTTCTTTTAATCATTTAGCTTTTATTGTTGTTAATTTGTTTTAAGCATGCAAATCTAATTTAGAGAATATTTCCTTTGGTGCATTAAAATGAATCAAACACATTTCATTTAGTGCTTAAAATCAACCTAATTAGATTGGATTAACAACAAATCTACATCTTTTATATCATCTTAGATTAATCATAATAGATTAAAAATCCTTCATTTAGGTTATTGGTGTAGTCACTGAGTTTGCGATGACCTAAGAGAAATCTCATACTCTTGCCTACTAGAAGGCAATGGGTCATTGTCAGTTAGCCTAGTTGTTTCTAACCCACTAACCACATAAATACTTTATTGAAGTGTGTTTGTGTGTTTTTGTTTGCAACTTGTAGGTATTGACGATAATTCATTCATACACTACTTCCATTACTACTTCTCCTAGTAGATGAGCTAGAGCCCAACGCCTCAACATAAATATCTTCTATCTCCATATCCTCCATCTCCACATCCTCCATCACTACCCTATCCTCCACTCTCTCAGCCAGCATAGCAGCAATGCAACGATGCACTCTCAGAACCAACTAAGGTGCCTCCTCCTCTAAAGCCTCCTCCTCCTCAAGGATGTCACCCAATCCAACCTGTCTACTACCATCTCCACCCCTAGTCCTCACCCAACCACCAGAACCGCCAGAACCAGGATCATCTCTTTCATCCCTGCCACGATGACCATCATCCCTCCCTGACCACCATCCCAACCTCCATCTCTCCCCCACCCTCCATCTCTCCCTCTACCCCTTCCTTGTCGAGACCTCCTCAAGATGGTACCAACCACAGGTAGAGACACATCAGTCAATGGATTAGGACAAGATTGTTGCCACCAAGCATTGTACTATGGAGATGTGCCTCCAAAGAGACAGATTCAAACATCAATATCATATAGATGATAATAATAAAGTGAAAAATCAAAAGACAAATACATCTAACAAAGCAGAAGAGATAGCTACATATAGACAAATTAGAAAAGAGAAATACATCAGGTAGGGGTAGAATCCAACACATACCAGCATCAACAGTGGATGATCGCCAAGTCCATGCTACAGGAAGCAAGCCCATAAACTCTGTTCTAGCAACATCCAAATAAATAATAACACCCCAAATAGTAATATCTCTCGATCATCGAGCAAAATATGCATATGAGTCTGACACATCTTGTCTCTCACCAAACTGCTGCAACACCCTATCAGTGTTGTGAAAATCAATAATATGAACATGTCGGCTAAAATTCCCAACCAAGAATCTCCCTTGTCGACAAAATGGAAGGTATGCATCCTCCCCATCCCACACAGGATAGTCCCTGTAAGGTCTCCAGATGAAGTAAGGCATGATGTCCAGCTGCTACCACCAGTATATCAGATGTCCCATATAGGACTGAACAATAGCACAGTCATACATAAACACATAGGCTCTCCTGGGAGGAAGATCACAAGAACCTACAGGCCTACACACACCAATATGCTCCCATGCCCATATCTATAAGAGAGTGACTCTTCAACCAAGAGACTTACCTCCAAGGTAAGCTGCATAAAAAATGTGAAAGTACATGTGGGCCAACATGCAAGGACCCCAAGCATATATTGTATGATCTCGGACCATACCCTAAAGATAAGCATCGAACCCAATAGAGAATCCATGCTATCGATGATTGGGGCACAAGATCCCACAAATAAAACTACCTAAAAAGGTAGTCAATCGGTCTAAACCCATGCCGAATCTAGACCATGGGATATCATACAGATCAAACATGCCTAACTGATCCTGGGGAAGACTGGATATCTTAGATAGGGCAGTGACATCAGAGTCCCGATCATACTCTACAAGGGCACCCTAAATAGGAATATGAAGAATGTGATAACAATCCTTCAAAGTGACTATGCACTCTCCAATCGGTAATCTAAAGGTGCATGTGTCTGAATGCCATCTCTCTAATAAAGTAGAGATCAAACCCCTATTGGTCGTGATCTCAGGCATATAACACACCCAGTATAGATCTAACTCCCTTAGTATAACCCTCTCTACCTTAGAAAGCTAGAAGCATAACACTAAACCAACAGGTCTCAACTCCCAGCAATGCAGAATAGTCCCGACGTGCTGCAAAAAAATAGCAAGAAAAATATCTGTATTAGATCAAAAGAAGAATATCAGACAGGTCAATTGCGGCATTCATTAGATAATTGTGGCACTCTTACACTATTTATGGCACTCAAACTTCAAATGTGGCATACTTCCCACAAATGCAGTAATAAACCCAAAAAATGTGTTACACTTATCAAATGCGACATGCATTCGGTAATTGTGACACTAAAACCGTAATTGTGGCAAAACCACGGTCTATTGTGACATCATATGCAAAAAGACAAAAACCTACATTTTCAAAATGCAATAAATGAAGCATTAATGAAAAATAGAGAAGGCCACTCACTGGACGTCGTACGCCAATTGGACAAAGAAAATTCTAGACCTGATCAAACACATGCACGACCCCAGGAATGCCCGCCATAGCTCAATAAACACAGAAAAAAGTAGAGAAAACAAGAGACATTAAACTTACCAAATATCCAAAGCTTGAAGAGTGCAAAGTGACAAATGAATGACTCACCTAGCTATTTATTAAGGTTTTGAAAAAACACTAATTCCTCCAGGACATCAAAAGTATCTTCCCGGACCCCAAAAACTTCAACACTCAATATCATGGGCATAATGAAGCATTTTCAAGATTAGTCAGATACCCAGATTATCAATTTGCAGTTTCAACAAATTAATGCTCATGTCGTGAATTTTTGCTCAAATTTGTTGAGAGGGCATAAATACACATGCTACCA
Organism: Thuja plicata; assembly: GCA_018584345.1. NCBI lineage: Eukaryota > Viridiplantae > Streptophyta > Pinopsida > Cupressales > Cupressaceae > Thuja > Thuja plicata. The sequence goes on from MU225691.1 coordinate 407,811, forward strand.
TTGGGGCAAGCTGTGCCAGGATCAAAACAAAGAATCTTTGACACATTGCGACAAGCCACAATGCATCAAAGAGGGGCAAATGTAGACACCCTAAAATGGATAAACTAACGACTTGACATTAAAACACTAATTTTCATCTATTAATTAATGGTTTTTTAATCATTAATTAATCATCATTTTCTTCTAAATTCATTCCCCAAATCATCTAATCAAATTCCCAAAATTAATTAAATAATTAATTTTATTTAATTAATTAACCTTATTTAATTAATTTCAATTAATTAATTAATTAAATTCAATTTCCTAAAGTTTAAATTAAAATATTTAAACTTACTAATTAAATTCTTCCAATTAAATTAATTTAATTTCATTCAAATAATGCAAGTCTAAATAAAAAATAATTCAATTATCTCACATGTTGAAGACTTTAATTTCAAAAATGAATTAAACATTTATCTTCAAAGAGATAACTTTAATTACATCACATGGGTTACTCCACCCACCTCTTCAGTTCACATGGGTTTCTCCACCCACCTCTTCAGTTCTAAAAAGTAACTCAAAATTAGCTCTTCAATTAACCAAAATCTATCTCCTCTCTCTCAGTTGAAGAGCTGGAGTTTACTGATGACTTCTCCAGTTCCCTTTGATCTCAAACGTTCATCTTCCTATCTCTAGGATTGATCTCAACCGTTCATCTCATTCTCAATTCCTATATAACAAACCCTTCATAACCATTTGAAGGATCCAGGATTTCAAGCTCCCATGCGCCATTACTGTGTCAGATTGGTTCAAGCATCAAGCCATCTTGCGATCACAAAGAAATTAAATATCATATTCTCGACGCTCCCAAGTCATAGACGCTACCCACACCAATACTGAGCATCACACAAACAACGTTTCAGAAGGAGCATCGAGAGACAATAGAAGCTTCAAGGAATTGGTTTTGCATTCATTTGTTTTTCTCTTATTTTTTTGTAAATTTTATTGATTTGTAGTTTCATTATTAGTTTCTTATTTCTTATCGATTTCCCCCATTGTGAATCGGTGCTACTAACCCCCTCATTAAATCGAGAGTGTTACATATTTTGATCCATTGTGTACACATATAAACTATAAGTTTATTTCTTGTGAGGCTCAACTTTGTGTAGGAATAAAATAAGTTATCCTCATAAAATATGATCATGCAGTCATGTCTATGAGAATATGATTAGTATATAACAAATGGATCTCTAAAAGGGGTATGCTATATCATAAGATTTTGAAAACTTGACCAAATAAATTGTCTTAAGGATGTCAACCCTAGAATATTTAAACCATACTCTAAAAAATTAATGGACATAGAGTCAAAAAATTAGTCAATTATAATATTTGCAAATTTTAAAATAATCACTACTTCAAAATACCGACTTTATAATTATTTCATTTCAAACTAATCAACGCAATAATGATACTATACTAATAAGGTTATATTAACTCAAGAATACCATAATACATATGCTTTGTCTTATTATGACACAAAAAGGAATTAAATTAATCATCTGAAATCTATTGAATGATAATCACTAAGTCCACATGAAGAAGAAATTTGGCGTTTATTATTAATGGGTATTATTCTATCATGATATTTCTTAGCTAAAAAATTCTAAAGTTTCAAGTGAGATCTTGTACAACTCATCCTAAATACATGTATCAGTATAATTGCAACCTAAAATATCACTATTATATATCCAAAGGTTGATAACAATCTAAAGTAAATTGTAAAGGTTGGCTTACTAAAGTATATTATCTACCTCTAGAATAATAGTCTTATCGAATGGCTTCACAAAGCTTTTGTTCATGTGTCAATTATGTTTCTATTCGTGCCAGACTTTCACATATAGATATTTACATTTAAATGTTTCTAATGGAACAATATTACATTTCTAAATTGTTAAACTTAATATGAATATATCATTTTAAAATTCTTGATGAGAAGTTTCTGACACTTAAGGTTATCTTGAATAGACCTAATAATTCAAGGATGCAGTGTAATTGCTCGATCGATATGTTGAGATAGAGGGTCTTATCTAGGGGGTACTTGAACATAATGATACCTTTGAACATGAATAATAAATGTAGAGTCAAAAATTGCATACCCCCATTTTCAATTAGCCCACACTTTTGTAACCACTTTAGTGTCCATTTCCCTAGCATTTGAGTAGGTCCATTTTAGCCCTTGCATCAACATCTTCCTTCTCAAGATGATCAATGTCCTTGTCAACAGCTATCTTTTAGCATCAATTTTACATTAATCATGCATTGTCCTTGCCACCCATTGTGTTTGAGTCTGATTCATTTGAACACTAGCATATCACATGGATGTTGTGCATCGTGCACTCATCTACTGACATTTAAACTTTCAAATGTTGGTCATGTGCATGCTTTCCACTTGTCACTTTATTTTGTTGGTGGAAGCCTCATTTTCCCTCCTCTTCTTGCCTTTAAATTGATCTCTTTTCTTCATTAAAAAGGGGATCTCTCTCTCTCTCTCTCTCTCTCTCTCTAAAAATATCTCTTTGCACTCTTGAAAGGTCTCTTATTTGAAAGTTCTCTTGTTCCTATGTGATTCTCGTAATGTTGTTTATATTACCTAGATGTCCTATTTGTTATGTTGTCATCATGGATCCTATTGATGATTTTGAGTCTATGCCCCAAAATTTCCCTAGCTGGCTTCTTTGATTATGAGGATTTTATGAGGTTCCATTTGAGATTATTTGCATTTTTCATTCCTTGATTTTTTTTTCTGTTTAGGGCATAGGAGGATTTTTCTTGGAGCATAGCATGGAGGGTGGATAGAAATGGGGGTCAAGACCCAAAGTGATCACTCTAGGGTAACCCATTGTGGATTTTTAATCAAGAGAAAAATAATTAAGAAACTTGGTTGGGATTCACATTAATTTTAAAAGATAATTGCCTCACCCATGTCCTATAGATTGCATGCATATATGAGGATGGGTTGGAGAAGGCCTAGCCATCTGTGGGATGCAGATCTGACAGTATGACACATCATTTACAGTAGAGGTGGTCACTTCCACATGAGCTCCACCTAAGCATTGGGTCTAGAGAGACTCTAAAGGTGACTCTAGCATGGAGCTATGTGATGACACCCTTCAGTATGTATCGTAGGATTCCCTCATGTTTGTTTTAGATTCTCCTCTGGTATAGGAAGTTCCTTGTGACTATCTTATGTTACATTTTTTTATACCCTTTTGAATTCTTATGTTACTCCTTGGATTGGATGTTTCTTTGTTGTTTCCTTGTGTTTGTTTGTGTAGTGTGGGGGACTTGTGTTATCTCCTAGCTCGGGGGAGTAGGCCTCAAGGTCCTATGATCTTGAGTGGAAAATATTTTTCCCATCGATTATTTCACTAGAGTTGGTTCAAGAGCCCTTGGATAATCATGCTTCTTCACTATGTTTCTCATGCAACTTCTGATTCATTTTGGCATCATAACTATTATCGTTCAGTGTATCATGATGTGTACATTTGTATGGGTGTAATGATGTATTATTGTAATATTTTCTATATGATTATATTGATGTATTGATGTAGCATTGTATTCTCCTTGAGAAGATCAATGTAAAATGTATAGGTAAATGAGTTTCAGTGAATACTTGTAATTTATAAATGTGACATGTATGTCTAATTACTTGTGGTGTAATGAAAGAGGTGGATAAATGTAGAATTTGATCTTGATTATTATCATGTGACTAGATGGTATTTATGATTTTAATATTTTAATGAAATAGTACTTGTTGTTATCTCGTTCATTGCCTCATGTTACTATATTGTTTTATTCATGTTGTTATATGTTGCTAGTAGCAACGTTAGGGAACCTAAGAGGATCTATTCGTGTGGTTAATGTTTATCATTTCTTATTGTATCTAATGTAACATGTCATTGATGATTTAATTATACTCGCAATAAGATGTGTAATATTAGTTGTATTATATATTTTTAAAAAAATTTATGCCATTTTGGTGTAGGAGCACCTATGAAGTCACCTAAGGTCACCATGGATCCAATCAAAGGCAAAGGAATAAAATCATCCCTAAATGTGAATTGGGATGTATTGAGGCCTTTAATAGCAATTTGTAATAAAGAATGTAATAAATTATTAATAAGTCCTAGAAGTCCTAGTAAAGAACTTAGGACCAAAAAATGATGTAAGGGTGGCCAATAGTGTCAAATGGGATCTAATTTGATTAGATGAGGTTAATTAGGCCCTAGAATAAATTAGGAATTGAATCCATAAAGTATTTAATAAGTTTAAAGCAATAAAACACCAAAAACACAAGTTAATAATTCAAATTTTTGAATATTAATGACTAGTTGTGTTTTGGTGGGAAATTGCATTTAAGAGTCTTAAACAATTTGTAATCACTTCCAACCGCTTGGGATCAGTTTTGGAAGTTGAAAAATTGTCTATAAACGCCCATGAATGATTGGGAAAAAAGAAAAATGAATTGGAGAAGGGATTGTACAGCCTGTAGGCTGAAAATGCAATAAAATTTAGTTTCTTGCATATTTTGGTCTATTATTGTACTTCTTTCATGTTTTGATCATTTTAGTGCATTATAGGATGTATTTAAAGTTTTTTTGATCCATCTTAGAAGCATTTCATTATGAATTTTTCTTTCATATAGCCAAAGTGTTATAATAGCCATTTTCACATTGTTTTCTTAAGTAAAATGGTGTAACCATCCCCTTTCTATTCTAACTGTGACTTGGGGATGGATTTTTGACATGTATCATATGTAATTATCCATAATAATGCAGGAATAATGTAGAAAATGCAGATGATCATCGAGTTGGGCAAGTTAGAGTGCCTGGGTGCATGAAAATGCATGGAATTTGATGCCATAAGTGTAGCAGCAGAAGATCTGGTTTAAGGAGGGCATGTTTTTGTTTGAGGAAGAAGAATTACATGTCAAACTTATGGTGAATCCAGAAGGATAATTTTTTGAAGTGATTTTTGGGTCCTTTTCTAGAAGGCCCTAGTTTTTGGAGCCATTTGGTGAGGGATTTGGAGTTTGACCATTTGGGAAGGTTGTGGGTGCAAACCAATGCCATAATCCTTTTATTTGAGACATATATAGGTACTTATTAAAGTTATAGTGTCTGGGGATAAGTAATTTTGGTAGTTGCTTTGTAAAGTGGCCCAATTAGGCCTAGTGGAGATACTGGAGTCAGCCATTTTAAGAATAGTTGGTCCAAAGGAGTCCTACCTAATTTTAACATATGTTGTGTAAATTTTAAATGGGTATATTAATATGCAATTTAATTTTCAATTGTTTTGGAAAGTCTGGTCCAAAATTCCAAAAATCAGGAAAAATAGGGCTACTAGGTAGTGTTGCTTGGGTGTTTGGCTTGTTTGGAGAAATCTGATCAAAGGGTGTAAAGGGAACTTAGAACCTATTTAGAAAGGCTGATATAGTGGTGTTAAGTCTTTCAATAGACTTATTTTTAGTCTTTAATCCTTTGAAGTCAATTAAGCCCGTGTGAGTAAGTGAAATCCCTTGGGTACATTGTGAAACCTTGGGGGTTGTCAAACAAAGGTGTAGAGTCTTGTTGTCCAAAAGATTGGAAGTCTCTAGGCCTCTACACCAATGTCTTCTAAATAGGATTAATGTTAGGTTTCCTTCTTATGACTCATTAATTATGAGCATATAAGGGATCCATGGTTACATGAGCAAACTTATGGGTGTTTTGGGCTATTCCCCGATCTCTTGTTCTAAGTATCATGTATTGTCATTTGATTTAGAAAGGTATGGGATCTATAGCTCATTACTATCCACCACCCTTACCATCTGCATCAAGTGGTATTAGAGCATAATTAGATCATGGAATATTTTTGAAGGAGAAGAGGAGTTTCCTACAAGGATGACAAACATAGAGTTGGCCAGGATAGTCAGGGAGCAGTTGGCAGACAACGGGAAGTTGAAAGAAACATTGGAAAAAAGGGAGAAAGAGAACCATGAGAATTACAAGATGATGAAGACCATTATGGAGAGAATCTCAGAACTAGAGAAAAGAGACAAGAGAATCAGACTGGATGAGGAAGAAGGAGGAGAAGAAAAAGAAGCACCCCAAGAGGAAGAGCAGTTAGACCCCGAGGATGAGAGGATGGCTAAGTTGGTGAAAGCCATAAAGAATGGAGATTCAAGGGTAAGGAAAGACTTACCAATTTATGGAGGAAAGATGGATGATGAAGAACTAATAGTTTGGTTTAGTGCAATTGAGAATTGCTTTGAGTGTGAAGGAATAGAGGAGAAGGATAAAGTGAAGATTGCAAAGTCCAGGATGAAGGGACATGCATTATTGTGGTGGGATGGTGTTCAGGAAGAAAGATGGAAGAATGGGAAACCCAAGATCATATCTTGGTATAGTATGATGGAGAAGATGAAGGAAATTTTTTTGCCAAAGGATTATAGAGTACAGTTATACAAGAAAATAAGAGATTTTAGACAAAAGGATATGGATGTACAAAGGTACACTTAGGATTTCCATAAGTTGGATATCAGAACAGGGCATGAAGAAGAAGTGGAAGAAAATATTGAAAGGTATATGGGGGGCTATGGTTCAAAATTCAGGATGAACTTAGTCTTACTACCCCAAGGAAAACTGATGAATGCTATCAATTAGCCATGAAGGCTGAAGAGAAGATAAGAAGGCATGAGAAGAAAAATAGTACAAGAGGAGGACCTTCTATGAGGGGAAGAGGAGGTGGAGGTACCACTGATTTTCAAAACAACAATGACAAAGACAATACATATACATTAGAGACAAGAGGAAGATATAGAGGAGGAAGAAGTGGAGGAAGAGGAAATAGGATGTTCACAGGAAGATGCTTTACTTTCCATGAGGTGGGTCATCAGTCCTTTAGAAGTCCTAAATGGAATGAGGAAAAGGGCAGAGACATGAGAGTGTACTTGATGGAAGAAGACACAAAGAGAGAAGACCAAAAAGAGGCCATTGAAATTCATCCAGAGGATAGAGAATGCTTATTGATGGGAAGAGGACAGCCATGGCATCCACAAGTGAGTATATTCAGATCAAATTGTTTAATCCAAGGTAAAGTATGTAGACTTATTACCGATCAACATATAGGTGTTTTAGGGATAATGAGTGGTCTTTCTTGAATCCTGCCATGGTCTTCCTAAGATGATGTGGAAACATGTCATGGGAACTATATCACATAGAACCCTATCAACATAACCTCCAATTGAAAAATCTATGTATGCTTGCTCCTTAATCACAATGTTCTGATCATTACTGACCCAAGAGGCCCTATATGGTCTACCAATAGGAATTTTAGGTAATTTCAACTTATTTACCATCTCATAGGACACTAGATTGTCAAATGAATCAGAATCTATGATAACCTTGCATACTTTTCCATAGCATTTACAATTTGTTCTAAAGATAGATACCTTGGGTATATGTTAGATAGGTGACCTTGCCATCAAGAGAAACTCACCTTCTTAAGGATATGCATAGTCATGGTGTGCTTCTTCTTCCTCTTTTTGTTTATTGTCATCTTCTCCTTGGACCAATTGGACCCTCTTATCATTCTTCTTGTATTCTCTTTCAGGAAACTTGTAGAATGGATGTCCTTCTTCACCACACTTGTATAAATTTCTAGGGGAAGCTCTTTCCTCTACCATTTCTTTGTTCTCCTTTCTAATTTGAGACTTTCTCTTTATCTTTCTCATTCTATCCTTGGCTTGGATTTACTCCTTTTCCGTTGTTTTGTTTCCCTCTTGAATTGCCTTGCCTCTCTTGCCTTCTTCTAAGCTTGTTCTCAGCTTTCACTGCCAACTTGTAGCAATCTTCAAGAGTTCTAGGTGTGCCCATGCCCATCTCATCCTGGATTTTGTAACTCAGCCCTCCAAGATATCTAGCCACCTTATATTCCACATCTTCATCATGAGAGGCTCTGAGGTCAAGTTTGTGGAATTCCTCTATATACCTTTGGACATCTATGTCTACTTCAACCCTTGAATCTTCTTGAAGAGTTGAACCTTGTAGTCTTTAGGTAGAAAATTCTCCCTCATTTTGGTCATCATTCTAGGTCATGATGTGATCTTTGGTAGACTTTTTTCCACCTTTCTACTTGTAGGCAATCCCACCATAGTAATGCATGACCCTTAAGTCTTTCTTTTGCAATCTTCACTTTATGTTTGTCTTCAATGTCCTCACAGTCAAAGTGGTTCTCAACAACACTGAACCAATCAAGGAGCACTTCCTCATCCATATTCCCATCATACATTGGGATCTCTGCTCTGACTTTGGATTCTCCTCCTTTAATTGCCTTTAGGATCTTCACTAGTCTAGTATCCTTAGGGTCCAACCTTTCCTCATTAGGTTCCTGTTCTACTTCATCTTAATCATCACGAGGGTCTGAATCCCTCTTCTCAACCAGATTGGTCAATCTTTCAATGACTTCTTCCAATCTCTTGTTCCTTTCTTCTTTCTCCATCACCATCCTATCAAGCTCCATGCTTGTCATCTTTGGAGGCATGTTTGGAGCCTCTTCTTCAAACTCCTTAGACTCTGCTCTAGACATACACAACTAACCTTCCTCCCAAAGCTCTTACTTTCTCTAATACCACTTGGTGCAAATTTTCTGAGACTTCCAATCTTTTGGACAACAAGACTCTACACCTTTGTTTGACAACCCCCAAGGTTTCACAATGTACCCAAGGGATTTCACTTACTCACATGGGCTTAATTGACTTCAAAGGATTCAAGACTCAAACTAAGTCTATTAAAGGAATTAAAACCACTAGATCAACCTTTATAGATAGGTTCTAAGTTCCCTTTACACCCTTTGATCAGATTTCCCCAAACAAGCCAAAGACCCAAGCAACCCTACCTAGTAGCCCTATTTTTCTTAATTTTTGGACTTTTGGACCAGACTTTCCAAAACACTAGAAAATTAAATTGAATATCCTGATACCCATTTAGAAGTTACACAACATATGTGAAAATTAGGTAGGACTCCTTTTAACCAACTATGCTTAAAATGGCTGACTCCATTATCTCCACTAGGCCTAATTGGGCCACTTTACAAAGCAACTACAAAAATTACTTATCCCCAAACACTATAACTTTCAGAAGTCCCTATATATGTCTCAAATAAAATAATTATGGTATTATTTTGCACCCACAACCTTCCCAAATGGTCAAACTCCAAATCCCTCACCAAATGGCTCCAAAAACTAGGACCTTCTAGAAAACGACCCAAAAATCACTTCCAGAACTTCTCCTTCTAGATTCACCATAATTTTGAAATTTAATTCTTCTTCCTCAAACAAAAATATGCCCTCCTTAAGCCATATCTTCTGCTGCTACACTTATGGTATCAAATTCCATGCATTTTCATGCACCCAGGCACTCCAACTTTCCCAGCTCAATGATCATATACATTCTCTGTGTTATTCCTACATTATTATGGATAAATACATTTGATAAATGTCAAAAATCCATCCCCAAGTCACAGTTAAAATAGATTGGGGATGGTTACACCATTTTGCTTAAGAAAACAATGTGAAAATGGCTATCTACAACACTTTGGCTATATGAAAGAAAAATTCAGAATGAAATGCTTCTAAGATGGATAAAAAAAACTTTAGATACATCCTATAATGCATAGAAATGATCAAAACATGAAAGAAGTACAATAATAGACCAAAATATGCAAGAAACTATGAATTTTATTGCATTTTCAGCATACAGGTCATACAATCCCTTCTCCAATTCATTTTTCTTCTTTCCCAATCATTCATGGGAATTTATAGACAAATTTTAAACTTCCAAAACTGATCCCAAGTGGTTGGAAGTGATTACAAATTGTTTAAGACTCTTAAATGCAATTTCCCACCAAAACACAACTAGCCGTTAATATTAAAAAATTTGAATTATTAACTTGTGTTTTTGGTATTTTATTGCTTTAAAAATTATTAAATACTTTATGGATTCAATTCCTAATTGATTCTAGGACCTAATTAACCCCATCTAATCAAATTAGATCCCATTTGGCACTATTGGCCACCCTTACATCATTTTTTGGTCCTAAGTCCTTTACCAAGACTTCTAGGACTTATTACTAATGTATTACATTCTTTATTACAAATTGCCATTAAAGGCCTCAATACATCCCAATTCACATTTAGGGATGATTTTATTCCTTTTCCTTTGATTGGATCCATGGTGACCTTAGGTGACTTCATAGGTGCTCTTGCACCACTTTTTAACTTGGTTGTTGAGTTGCACTCTCTTGCTCTCAATTGCTATGACACTCTCTCACAACGATCTAAATAGAACTCTTGGCTTTCTTAATACATTTTGTATATCCTTCCATTTCTCTTGTGTCTTTTGAGAATCTTGGTATTTATCACATAATTTGTCTATAATCTATTTCATGCAATAGGGGTTCTCCTCCACTAGCGGGGGTTGTTTCTAATTTCATATCTCACGTAATGAGGGTTCTTCTCCATCTAGCGGGGTTTGTTTCTATTATATTATCATTTATTTATTTGTATTTTCATTATATCTATATATCTAGTTGCTGTAGAGGTGGAAACACCAAAACAAGGACTTGACTGAGGCAAGTCTCCAATAAATAAATAAATACATTTTATTCTTTTTCAAAGGTGATTACTAGTTATATTTATAAGGAGCTAGACCTAGATTATACACCATCCTATATGAATTCCTTAACTTCTCGAGGTATAGTCCACATGAAATAGGGAATTTCCTCTCACTTCAACCTCATACACATAACCTATTTTCAACTTTGAATTTTTTATTTGTATATGATTGCATAGAATCCATAAAAAATACATCAATCATATAACTACCATGATTCAATATTCTAGTATTTACCTCTGATTAGCTAATTTTAGTTATTTTTAAGATGATATATAATGACATTTTTCTTGGTTATTAGTTTTTTGGTTATTTTTAGTATGATATAAAATGTGATTAACTTCACATTTTTCTGACACCCACTTCACCTTCCCTACTATCTGACTTGTCTTCCATTTTTTACCTTCCTCAAAATCATTTACCTAGTCCCTATGAGTCTTTAACAACTTAGCCATCACCTCTAAAATAAAAATAAAAATAAAAAAATATCCATAGAAATTTTTTATTAGAAATCATATGAAAATTTATGTCATAATACCGTATGTTTCAAATTGTGGAGGCCAGTAACTATAACAGATGACGTTTTAAGTTGAGATGGTGCACGCCCTTCATCAATAATTTGTTATACTCCTTCCCAGCCATAGATAGAGAGATATTTTCATCTACTTCAAAGCATGACATATGTGTATTGATCACTCTCCACAACAAGGATTAAATAAATCCTCCAGATGCTCCTTTCAAAAATTTGTTTTACTTCTCCCCAGCCACAGATAGAGATCTATTTTCATCTACTTCACAATAGGACATATGTGTATCGATCACTCTCTACAACTGAGATTAAATAAATCCTCTAGATGCTCCTTTCAATAATTTGTTCTACTTCTGCCCAGCCACAGATAGAGAGCTATTTTCATCTACTTCACAATAGGACATATGTGTATCGATCGCTCTCCACAACTGGGATTAAATAAATCCTCTAGATTATCCTTTCAATAATTTGTGCTACTATATCCAGCAATAGATAGAGAGCTATTTTAATCTACTTTGCAAAATGACATATGTGTATTGATCACTCTCCACAACGGGGATTAAATAAATCCTCCAGATGCTCCTTTCAATATTTTTTTCTACTTCTACCCAGCCACAGATAGAGAGATGTTTTCATCTACTTCACAACAGGACATATGTGTATTGATCACTCTCCACAACTAGGATTAAATAAATCCCCCAGATGCCCCTTTCGATAATTTGTTCTACTTCTACCCAGCCATAGATAGAGAGATATTTACATCAAATTCACAATAGGACATATGTGTATCGATCACTCTCTACAATTGGGATTAAATAAATCCTCCGGATGCTCCTTTCAATAATTTGTTCTACTTCTGCCCAACCATAGATAGAGATCTATTTTCATCTACTTCACAACATGACATATGTGTATCAATCACTCTACACAACTGGGATTAAATAAATCCTTTGGATGCTCCTTTCAATAATTTGTTCAACTTCTGCCTAGCCACAAATAGAAATCTATTTTCATCTACTTCATAACATGATATATGTGTATTGATCACTCCACACAACTGGGATTAAATAAATCCTCTAGATGATCCTTTCAATATTTTTTTCTACTTCTTCCAAGCCATATATAAAGAGCTATTTTCATCTACTTCACAATAATACATATGTGTATCGATCACTCTCCATAACTAGGATTAAATAAATCCTCTAGATGCTCCTTTGAATAACTTGTTCTACTTCTTCCCAGCTATAGATAGAGATCTATTTTCATCTATTTCACAACATGACATATGTGTATCGATCACTCTCCACAACTGGGATTCAATAGATCCTCCAGATGCTCCTTTCAATAAATTTTTCTAATTTTTACCATCCACAGATAGAGAGCTATTTTAATCTACTTCACATCAGGGCATATGTGTATCGATCACTCTCCACAACTAGGATTAAATAAATCCTCCAGATTCTCCTTTCACTAATTTTTAATACTTTTGCCCAGCCACAAATAGAGAGCTATTTTCATCTACTTCACAACAAGACATATGTGTATCGATCACTCTCCACAATGGGGATTAAATAAATCCTCCATATGCTCCTTTCAATAACTTGTTCTACTTCTTCCCAGCCATAGATAGAGAGCTATTTTCATCTACTTCACAATAGGAGATATGTGCAACAATCAATCTCAAGAACTGGGATTAAATAAATCCTCTAGATGCTCCTTTCAATAATGTGTTCTACTTCTTCCCAGCCATAGATAGAGAGCTATTTTCGTCTACTTCACAACATGACATATGTGTATAGATCACTCTCCACAAATGGGATTAAATAAATCCTCCAGATGCTCCTTTCAATAATTTGTTCTACTTATTCCTAGCCACAGATAGAGAGCTATTTTCATCTACTTCGCAACATGACATATGTGTATCGATCACTCTCCATAACTGGTATTAAATAAATCCTCTAGATGCTTCTTTGAATAATTTGTTCTACTTTTACCTAGCTACAGATAGAGAGATATTTTCATCTACTTCACAACAGGATATATGTGTATAGATCACTCTCCACAAGTGGGATTAAATAAATCCTCTAGATGCTCCTTTCAATAAATTGTTCTACTTCTGCCCAACCACAGATAGAGAGCTATTTTCATCTACTTCACAAAATGGCATATGTGTATCGATCACTCTCCACAACTGGGATTAAATAAATCCTCCATATACTCCTTTCAATAATTTTTTCTACTTCTACTCAGCCATAGATAAAGATTTGTTTTCATCTACTTCACAACAGGACATATGTGTATCAATCACTCTCCACAACTGGGATTAAATAAATCCTCTAGATGCTCCTTTCAATATTTTTTTCTAATTCTTCTGAGCTACAAATAGAGAGATATTTTCATCTACCTAACAATAGGACATATGTTTATCGATCACTATCCACAACTGGGATTAAATAAATCCTCTAGATGCTCCTTTCAATAATTTGTTCTACTTCTTCCTAGCCATAGATAGAGAGTTATTTTCATCTACTTCACAACATGACATATGTGTATCAATCACTCTCCACAAATGGGATTAAATAAATCCTCCAAATGCTCATTTAGATAATTTGTTCTACTTTTTCCTAGCCACAGATAGAGAGCTATTTTCATATACTTCACAATAGGACATATGTGTATCAACCACTTTCCACAACTGGGACTAAATAAATCCTCTAGATGCTCCTTTCAATAATTTGTTCTACTTCTACCTTGCCACACATATAGAGCTCTTTTTCATCTACTTGACAATAGGAAATATGTGTATCGATCACTCTCCACAACTGGAATTAAATAAATCCCCCAGATGCTCCTTTCAATAATTTGTTCTATTTCTTCCCAGCCATAGATAGAAATCTATTTTCATCTTCTTCACAACAGGGCATATGTGTATTGATCACTCTCCACAAGTGGGATTAAATAAATCCTCTAGATGCTCCTTCCAATAATTTTTTCTACTTCTTCCCAGCCACAGATAGAGAGTTATTTTCATCTACTTCACAACAGGACATATGTGTATCGCCCACTCTCCATAACTGGGACTAAATAAATCCTCTGGATGCTCCTTTCAATAAATTTTTCCCAACCTTTTAATAAATATAATAAATATTTCTATTGAACCATCTTGCTCAGAAAAATATCTATTCCTCCTTAGATTGTCGATATGGATCTCTTGATGTGAAATATAGCCTTGTGGTAATATCAAAATGTGGACATTTTTTTTGAGTAATCATACTTGATAGGTATTGATTCATGGATTGCTTATTGTGATCCCCATTAAGATACATTATTGAATGGAGTTTCAATGTACATATATAAGAATATTTTCTTCATACTTACTCATTGAAGTTTATTGTTCTCATGGTAGCATCGATATATAAATATAGGGAATGGCTTAACATGATCTTAAACATGGATATGGTTGGTGACTAATATTTATTTTTTAGTAAGATTGTCTACTTGATATTTACTTAAGTCAACACCTAGATAGTATATTGGGTATGCTTTGAGTATTTGGTTCAAGGATTTGCAAATAGTGCATTGAACTTTGTCAACTATGATGAAAAATCCATCTTATTGTCTATCCTTCACTTGATGCTTAATGAAGTTGCTAGATCAAAAATTATGTTGTCATATAAATGAGATGAATTTCCTATCTTGATTTCTTTCTTAATTTCACTAGTTTTTTTAACAAAAATATACACTGATGATCATAATTTGTCATTAGTATACAAGGAAACAATTTTTGAACTGTTGGTTACATGATCACCAAGTGACAACATTCAGACAAGCATAGAGGTCACCGAAATAGACAAGTGCAATGGTCACCGAAATAGATAGGTACAATGGTCTCTGAAAATATCTTAGCACATTGATCACCAAGATTAGTGAACACCGATAACACTATAACTAAAAGATAATTTATAGAGTAAATCCAAAGCACAGACTATAGAGCATACCAATCACTAGTATACCAAGAGACAATTTTATTTTCGAGAAAAGTGGATCTGAGACTACACGTCAAATAAAGAAATACAATTTTAAATTAGATTTATGCGTAGCTATAAAACCATTTCTTGAGGATCAATAAAATCATATGTAATAGTTTTAATCAGTCTAACTGATTGAAAACATGCAAACTAGGAGATCAAGGTCAAGTTGTAAATATTTGATCATAGAATTTTTATTGTAAAGAGTGAAACCTAATTAGGTCAATACATTGTATATATAGATGTATAATAAATCAAGAATATGATGATTGTAGCCACACAAGGACATCTATGGATCAGACACAAATTTTCATGTAGAAGGACACAAAAGAACAATTCAGTTATGAAGAACTAAGATTCAAGGCTACCATGTAGAACAAAGGTATTATCCATCACTATAGGTGATACATACATTATGTGAACTTAAAGGATCTGTAATAAAAAATTCAAGATTGCATACCATCAGGTCATAAGTATTTTTGACTACTCTCTAACAATTGTAGCAAATAGAAGAAATCCTTTAAGAAGGTGGACTTAACAGTCTTATTGTAAATATCTTAACTGAGTGCACACTTAACAGTGTTGTTAAAATCTCTTAACCGAGTAGACCTAACAAGTCTAAAATGTTACTCCTAACAGGGTAAGATCATCAGAAGTGATCACACTTGTAACCTTAACCAGTACCTTCCATTCTACAGATAATGAAGCTTTGTGGGTTTCATCCCCACCACAATTTTTACCTTCTAACAGGGGTTTTCTACATTACCAATTCTTGTGTCATGTGTAACTAAGTTTCATGAATATTTCTATGAATGTTTATATGCAATTACATTTATGTTATGATATTACATGCATAAGGTAGAAAAGCAATAAGGTCGATAATGCAAGTAAATATTTGTTAAGGTTAAAGTGATAAATTTTTTAAGGGCACTAATTCACCCCTCCCCTCTAAGTACACACCATTCCATTATTCCAACAATTGGTATCAGAGCTAGATATCTTATTTGGAAAATTTTAAATCACTTGAGAGAAAAGACCATACAATGGAAAGGTATAAGCTTGACAAGAATATTTAAAATCAGAAGTTGCAGATATAAATCTTCTATGAGATATACAAAGAATCAAGAACCAATATGAGAGGGTTATTTGATGAAAGAAAATCCATGGCATCTCACTTCAATGATACTGTCTATCATGAAGAAGAGATACCTGAATTGTTTGAGTCATCAGAATTTACATCTAGCAATACATTTGACACATCTGAAGGAATTATTACAAGTCTTAATGAAATCAATCAACATCTGACAAAACAAATAAAGGTACTACAATTCGTTCAAGAGACACAGATGGTAAGAATTATTGATGTTATGAATAATTCTAGACAAGCTGAACAAGAAAGAAAATTAGCTATTGATAATAGGAGGAAGATCACTGAGAAGCTGCAAAAGAGAGAAACTAAAATACAGAGACTTACTAAACATCATCATGAGATCACCAATCAAATAGTTCTTGTGTCATGAGGCCAACTGATTGAACATAGAACTCAATAGGAAATTGGAAGCTATTGGTGAACTAAGAGAAGAAAATGAGAAATTGAAGCATGAAGTAAAGATTTAGTAAAAACACAATGATATGATCAAGAAAGTTGAAGAAAGTACAAAAAGAATGGATGATTTTATGAATGGAAAAAGAAGACTCAATACCGGTTTAGGCTATACAGATCATGGAGAATCATCAAACTGAGTTGATAAAAAAGATGTCTACACAAATCCAAGAGAAAAGAAGCAGTCATGTAATCACTGTGGAAAACTAGGCCACACATCAAATATTTGTAGGAGTAAAGCTAAAGGTATTCCTAAATCCACTTCTACATTCATACGTAAATATTATAACTGTAACAAGCATGGACACAAAGCACATGAATGTAGATCTAAGGTGAACAAACCAAAGAAGGAATTCTACATGGAAAAATATTTTCCTACCTGCAAAATACAAGGCCACACATCTCATGAATGTAGAAAAAAGAAAAAGCAAGTATGGAAAAAAGAACAAGAAAATTCTTATAAACTGAGAAGAGTCGGTAACTCATATGTTTGGGATTACAACACATGGGTAAATTTCCCAGCATGTGGTAGATATGGACACATAGCTGCAAACTACATGAGGAAATGGATACGAAGATCAAGGAACTGGACTGACTTCAGAATGGCATGCTTAGACTATCATAAGGTCAGTCACCTAAGAAAGGACTGCAGAGACTGAGTGACAAAGTCAAGCACTTTTGCTAATGGGAACACTATTGAAGATATCAGGAGAATGAGAAATTAAATGTGGAGGAAAGCTTCAAGAAAAGATGATGCTGGACCAAACACAATAGTAGGTGAAACCTCATCCAATGGATCTGGTGCTATCACCACTCCCACCTAAGAAAAACAAGTAAGTATGGAACTGCACTCTACAAAGCTATATTTTACATCAGTTCTAATATTCATTGATAATATGCAAAATTAGCATGAATGGAGATGTACTATGGTATTACTTGTTATGATTTTGAGAATCTAGTCATGTTAGTCAATAAATACTAAGCATCGTTAGTATACATATGAAAAAAACAAGTTGTCAATATAAATTGAGCATTGTCGGTAACATGTAAAAGAAAATAAAGTCTTTGCTACATACCAAGAACTGTCGATGAACATGTGAAAAGTATAACTAAGTTTTCACTTACCTCGAGCTTTACATTCTCACCAAGGATCAAGAATTTGGTATGATACCTGAGAGTCTTTGTTTCATCAACCGAGTGGTAGCTAAAGCATTAAATACACCACTTAGGTTTTTTTCTATATATAGGGAAACATAGAGCTCATTCATTCACCAAGCGAAAAGGAGAAAATAGTAGAGCGAAGACAAGTGACCAAAAGTGACAAGATTGGAAAGTGATTCATAGTAGATTCAAAGGATACTTTGATAAATTCTTAGCATCTACAACAAAGATCAAGTGAGTATCTGGACTCACCGAGCTCAGAGTTCATTTATGAAGAAGCCCTAATTTCACAAAAAATGGAAACCACATCGCGATTCTCAAAGATCAAGAACTTAAAGGAAAAGAAGATCAACCTAATTAAGAATACAACCTATGAGGAACCTAATTATAAGTTTTTCCCCATGGTTTCTTCACAACCTGACGACAAGGGAGTGTTCTCAAGTATCCCTCCTAGGGTTTTTCTAGTTGAAGATATCCATGCATACATCCACTGTAAGGTTCCAGAGATTAGAGATCTTGGTGTTGAAGAAGCTTACCAGAAGCTTTTCTAGGATAGAAACATATAAGATGAACACAAGCACATTAAGGTGAAAGGGTTAACCAATGCCCTAATGTTCCCAAAAGAGTTTAAGACCAAGTAGATACACATTGTAATTAGCTAGGTACATGACATAAAAATATGGTTGGATGAACCAAAACCAATCACAAAGGATGTGATTCATGCTGTAACAGGTTATCTAGTGACCGAAAAGGCTAAAGCCCTAAATCATCCTTCTCTCCCCGAGATTGAAAAGTTAACTAGTGCAGTATGGGATGGAAGAGGTTTTAAAGTTAATTCAATCATTGACCCTGAGATGAAGTTTGGTGCATGTGTACTTGGGTAAAAAATATACCAAGATAGAAGATTGACCAATATAGCATGTGGAGCAGTTGACACTGCCTATAAGATTGTAAAGAAGGGACTACAACTAGAATTATCTGAGCTTCTACTGCTGCAACTGGAGGAGAATATGAGGACAATTAGGTCAGCCAAATCTAATTCATGCAAGTTTAGTTCACTCCTTATGTGCACATTCTTCTACTTTCAGAATTTCTTCCCATCTGTCAGTAATGTCAATTAGGAGACAACCCAAACAATAACTGCACAGATTAGTGAACTAATTAAGTCATTAGGGGATAATTTCACATAGGTAATGGATGCATACTTCACCACTTTCAAGGATAGAATGCAGAAGAGAATGAGGATGCCTGCACAACTGGTAAAATAGTACAAATATTACATATGTTTAATAGTGGATACCGACACCACTCTAATCAAACCAGTTGTACCGAGAACATCATGGTTACCACCACTAGACTATGAGATCAACATTGATCAAGCCACACATGCTATTGAAGCATTATTCAATGAATCAGTGGACAAATCATTGAGTAGATTTGGAACATATGAGGAAGCCAAGTCTAGAATCAAAACTGGCTTAGTAGTGAAAAAGATAGACCGAAAGAAAACAAAAATGGTGAAAACACTTGAGAAGAAAATTTTGGTAAATGATGAAGAATTGGAACAAGATGTCACCAAGGGATTATCACTCGTTGGTAAAGGTCAAGAGATAACTGACTCCAAGTCTACTAAATCGGATGCACCACCAGCCAAGAAGGAAAAGGTTATAAATGTAATGGCTACATCGAGAAAAAGGAGTAAGAAAACAAAAGAGGTAGACTCATCATTGGTAAAGAAAGGTATTATGAGGACTTATTAGAAAAGAAAGCCTCAAACCAGGAAACCAACACTGAAACATATAAGGAAATATATAAAAGGAAAAGAGGAAAATGATGACATTAAACAGGATGAGAGAGAACAGGGACTCCAAACTAAAAATCTCAAAGTTCCTAATATAGTTGATGAAGTTGCAGAGTCAATCATCAACACCGGGAACATATCACATCGAAAGATTAGACAATGGGTAAACGTATCTCACAGAGATTAGAATAAGATAGAAGAGGCCATAATTAAGGAAATGGTTGCATACAAGTATGTATCAATAAAATTCAACAAGAATATGCCACAAGAGCTTAATGAAAAAATATCAGCAAGATGGACATATGCCTTGCATACAGAGAAACGGATTAAGGGAAAGATCCCTAGTTACACTCATGCCACCCAAGTTAACAGTTGAAGAAATTGATTATACAATGAAGGAGCATGAAAATAACTTTTCAGCAAAGATTAGAGCATACAAAGTACTAGAAGGTAGATTAGAATACCTTGAAAATGAAAGCAATGAGATTTGGAATGAAATTTTCAATGCCCCCAAGTAGGTACTGGCTCTTATCGAGACACCTCACTATGAAGAGAAGGAGGCCACACCGAGCCTAGAGCATATCTTCATCAATGACTTTGAGGATATCAATCAAGTTGATTTGACAATAGAGGTGAGTAAGGCCATGGATGATGTACCTCAAATATTACAATCATTAGGGGATACAATAGAGATCACCATAAAAGATATAACTAATATTGATTCTGATGATGATCCCAAGAATGATGAAGATGTAAATGATGCCACCGAGAAAGAAAAGGAAAAAGATACAATGGATGTTGCACAAGTAAATGTACCAAGTCACATGCCTTTTTTGTTACAAGCTATCAATATAATTACTAAAGAAAAGGAAAAGACACCTAAGCCTGATGCAAACATACTAGAGGATAAAGGTGATGAAAATGATACAAATGAAGAGCAGAAAGAAACAAGTGGAGAGGAGAAACTAAGTGATGCCACTGACAAGAACACTGAAGAAGACAAGGCTGTAGATAAAGACAAGGTTGATGTAGATACATCTAAAAATGACCGACAGGTTCATACCGAGAAACATACAAAAGGAACCAAACCTCCCACACATTCACAGAAATCAACAAAGCAAGAGAAGGCTCTTGCCATAATTCTTCATTCTCCTATTTATAGTACTATTTCAAAGAAGAAGAAGAAAAGAAAAGCACTGGTCACACTAGAAGGAATCATTGACATACCTGACTATGATCCAAGGACACTGGATCCTGAGTCATTGACCAAGTATGGTGAACTTTGCAAGAGAAAGGAAATACAAGGAAAGCTCAAGAAGGAGCACAAAAATTCACAAGTCCTGAATAATACAAAGGAAATATTATTGCAGATAGTACCTGACACTAAAATTTATCAAAATGCACCAATACTTTATCAATTAGTAGTTCTCACCGAGGCCATTACATCAAAGAATGTGGAAGTTGACAAGGTGATTGAAGAACATGCAGAAGAAAAGTGTCAATACAATATCATAGAGAAAATCAGCCAAGAAGTGGTAGAAAACAAGGTAAAACTTTATGAGCTAGTTACTACATTGGAACTAACACTATCAAAAGTAGTCCACTTAGTTCAAAATTTGTGCACACTAGAGCACTTCACTATTGAGCATAGTGAAAAGATAGCTAAAATAGATGAAGATATTAAAGCTAGTACACAAAGTCTCACAATCAAGTAAAATGCATTCAAATTAAATTATGAGAAGATTGTAGAATCCAAAAGGTTGAGAATTGAGCTACAAAGGCTGAAAGAAAAATAAGAGATAAGGTAACCAAGCTTCAAGCTATGCTACTCCCGAATCTCACATTACTGTTGAAACACATGACTTTGACAAAGACAATAATTGCCACCCCAGAAATATCAGTTACTAAGAGTATATATGACATGCACACTAGAATAACTTTGGCACACATGACCCTCGAGCACATCAAGGAGAAATGAGAGAAGTAGATGACAGATATTCAAAAATCTCATGCCCACATATTTGACAAGCTATAAGTATTACACCTTTGTCATTGTTTTTTAAAAAAGGGGAAATATGTATAAGGGGGAAAATATATGTATAAAGGGGAAAATTTATATACCTTACAAAGAAGGATAACATGTCAAAAGTCAAAGAGGGAAATACACAAAGGAGGAAACATGTACATACACAGTGCCAAGGAATGCACATAGGGGGAGTCATTGACAAGGTAAATAATTGGTGTATATACTGAACACATCAGTTAAATGCACATATCAATTTTTGATGCTAATGCCAAAGGCAGAGATTGATGATCATAATTTTTCATTAGTATACAAGGAAATATTTTTTGAACTTTTGGTTACATGATCACCGAGTGATAGCATTCAGACAAGCACAAACATCACCGAAACAGACAAGTGCAATGGTCACCAAAAATATCTTAGCACAGTGATGAAAGAGATCAGTGAAGACTGATAGCACTATCACCGACAGATAGTTTACATAGTAAACCAAGAGCACATACTATAGAGCATACCAAGCACCAGTCTACCGAGAGACATTTTTATTTCTAAGAAAAGTGGATCTGAAACTACACGTCAACTAAAGCACTTTAGTTTTAAATCAGCTTTATGCTTAGCTATAAAATTGTTTCTTGAGGATCAAGAAAACCATATGTAATACTTTTAATCAGTCTAACTCATAGAAAACATGCAAAATAGGAGATCAAGGTCAATTTGTAAACCTTTGATCATAGATTTTTTATTGTAAAGTGTGAAACCTAATTAGGTCAATACATTGCATAAATAGATGTATAATCAATCAAGAATATGATGATTTTATCTGCACAAGGACATCTATGGATCAGACAGAAAGTTTCATGCAGAAGGACACAAAAGAAGGAATTCAGTTATAAAGAACTAAGATTCAAGGCTACCAAGTAGAACAGAGTTATTATCCATCACTATAGGTGATACATACATTATATGAACTTAAAGGATCTATAATCAGAAATTCAAGATTGCATACCATCAGGTCATAAGTATTTTTTACTACTCTCTATCAATTGTAGCAAATAGAAGAAATCCTTTAAGAAGGTGGACTTAACAGTCTTATTGTAAATCTCTTAACCAAGTGCACACTTAATAGTGTTGTTAAAATCTCTTAACTGAGTAGACCTAACAAGTCTAAAATGTTACTCCTAACAGGGTAAGATCATCAGAAGTGATCACACTTTTATCCTTAACCAACATCTTCCATTATACAAATAGTGAAGATTCGTGGGTTTCATCCCCACCACAATTTTTACCTTCTAACATGGGTTTTTTATGTTACCAATTCTTATGTCATGTGTAACTAAGTTTCATGAATGCTTACATGTAATTACATTTATGTTATGATATTACATGCATAAGATAGAAAAGAAATAAGGTCGGTAATGAAAGTAAAGATTACTTAAGGTTAAAGTGATAAAAGTTTTAAGGGTACTAATTAACCCCTCCCCTCTCAGTACACACCATTCCATTATTCCAACATACACTTCTAACTACTTGAATTACTAATTTCTATGTGTAATTCTACTTAAAACTACTTGGGAGTATCCAAGGTCTCCACAACCTTGATCACATGTATTTTAATGGTAGATAATTTTTATGTAAAGGATGGGAATTTTTATACACCAAATTTGCACCCTATTAAACTCGAAAGTATAATGATATGGTATTACATGGGAATAAATTTTAGGTTGTGGGACCTTTGCTAACTAAAGTGAGACATCTAGATTATAGGTTAGTTCCTCTTGGATAATCACCTATTTTTATTTTTGAAACTTGAAATTAAACTTGGGAGGAAAAGGGATAGAAGGAAAATTGAAAGACTAAAAGAAATAACTTAATCTATAAGGTGATATACCGAAAATGACATGAATCATAACACAATGGCTAAGAATTAGCATGAAATCCCTCAATTAGGACAAGTACAAATTTATGAATAGGCTTGCAAAAGTGTTTCATAGAGAAGTTTGATATGAAAAATTATTTAGGGAAAGGAAAGATTTTACAAAAATAGATTTCAAGAAGATAAACATAGACTATGACCTGCAAGAAAATATTCACTCTAGTAAATAGGCACATAAATGAGACAAGATATCAGGGAATGAACAAAATTCACAAGATTATCTATATCGATCATCCACAATAGTACATAGAGATGCAGAAAATAAAGAGGACCCAAGGTAACCCAAAGATTTCTCTAACACTTCACAATTGTATTATGCTTCAGAGAGAGATACATACATAAAAAACTTGGGGATAGAAAATATGTCACAAAAATTATTTTCATAATCTTAACCTCAATGAGAAATTACAAATGTATGAAAACTTGGGGGCAGAAGAAATGTCATAGAAAATTTTACGTAAGCCTGAAAAAACTAGCTACAAAAGATTTGAAAACTACTTATATACAACCTCCTCAACCATCAAGGCTTGGGAGTCAATTCATGATCAATGAAGATCAGATTGGAGAAATTTAAGGTTACAAAAGATATTCTTTAAAACAACTAGAAACCCTAAAATAGTCACCTCTACATATTAATGCGCCTTGGAAAATATCCCAGACGATTGGATATCCTTTGGCGACATACCCAAACATCATAAATTCATTTAGACAGATCAGAATGATTAAGCTACCTTCTCTACAACCTAGAGTACATCGACACCACCATGAAAACCCTAGAAACAATTTAAATATTTGAATTTAAATTCAAATGGTCATAGGTGGTGCGTAAATACCTAATCAATGACTCAGAAAAGACCCTTTTCTCATTTTAAAATACCATCGTCGATCTCTTTTAAGTTACCTGGGCTTAGGATCTAATCAGAACATGCATCCAGCAAGTGTGATGCCTTTTCCATTATAAATCTTCATCTTTGTGCTTGAGGCACAATGTCCAGTATTCGATCAAATCTAAATTGCTTTATATTTATCTTTACCTGCAACGCTGAGTTCAGATTTCACTTGCGACATGGCAAGCTATGGAATTGGCTCAATATATATCTGGCGATCCTCTTTGCACTAAGCCTTCACACCCTTCATCTGATCCTTTATGAATTATGACACCTTTACTACTTTTGAACCCAAGACTCATGATGTCAGCAACACCACATGTCAACCCAGTGTAATGGCTCAATGGTTAATATGTTCTCATCTTTTCTCTAAGTCATAACATGAACCACATGATCAAAAGGAACCTGTATGATCTTTACTTTATTCTTTCTAACTTCAGCCCAACCCCGCCATGGGCACGTAGGACAATGGTGCGATGGCTTAAACACTATCCATCAAGCATCTCCTGCATAAAGGGAAAACGTCAGCCATACGATTGAAAGGAACTTGACCACAGGTTAACTTCCCTTAGACTTTGAAGAAAGGTGGCTCCACTATCCATGTGTCACAATGTCGTAATGCCTTGAAGAATCTTCAAATCTTGATCTGGTGATAAAGGCTTTGCAAAATTCATCTGATTGATTCCTCCCTACAAGATGACATCACACTCCACTAAGATCATGGCCCGCTGTGGACATGTGTTGACATAATGCATTGCCTCAATGAATCTTCAAGTTTGATCTCAGTGATTAAGGCATTGCGAATTTTATCAGATGAAAAGGAGAATCTGTTGCTGCATAGGGTAAATAAATTATCACAAGAATTAGGAAAAGATAAAAGCCATTAGGAAAAATAACTTGGCCCCACTGACAGATAACTTACATCATATGGAAAAAAGGAGACTTAAGTGGCTAAAAAGGTAATGATGAAATAGAAAATCCACTAAGGACCTAGGGATTTAAGGGTCTGACTTAGGGTTTTAGACCTTTAAAATAGAACAAGGATTTAAACTAGGCCTAGGAACATGTAGAGAACAAGGAAAAGACCAGAAAAAATGGATAGAAACCATACAAGATGAGCTCAACCCTTGGGAATCATATTTACTTTTCTTGTAAGCCAAAAGACATAGGATAGAGAATTTTGGGTAACATTTTGGTGATTTCTGTTGAATGTCTACCTGCTAGACATACAAAAACTAGTGGCCTTTGACATTCCATTGGGAAAGGAGTTTGCAACAACACAAAATTAAGGAACTCTGGAAGTAGTTGGCTTGAAAACGGGGGAGGAAACAACAAACAAAAATAGGGAAAAGAGACCTATGTACAACAACTACTGACTGACTGTGCAAAATAACTTGAAGGAAACCAAAGAAACTAACCTACCCTAAGCTAACTAGTACAAGAACTGGTCAAACAAAACCATTTACTAAAATGTTAAAATAGCTACCTTTCCTCCTTATAATATCTTGCATTATATGCAAGAGGATAGCTAATGAGACATGAGGCACATAAAAATAGGTTAGAAAAGATAGAACTACCTCCTAAAGAATGTGGTCAAATAAAATAACCTCCAATAGATCATATGAGGATGTTTCATTAAACTCCTCCTATGCTAAGTATCTGATGGGGTAGCCTCTTGAAATTCTAAAATTTGGCTTCCCAATGCCGACTACTTCTCTTTCCTTCTGTTTACGAAGGTTTTCCTATTTTCTAACAGAGTTATCTCTATCTTGCATAATTTATTGCCGTATTGATTCCTCCTCCATGGTCAAAGGAATATCATCTTTTGTTAAACATGCTAAGAGCTCATCAAAACTAATAGCTCTCTGAAGATTTTTAGCACTTGGTTCCAACTTATGCTCATGCATAGAATCCTTAGGAATAATGTCCTCTAAGACAAGAGTCCCTTCAATAGTCTCATAACTTTGAACCTTTGCCTTAGGGGACAAATATTCCTCACCCAACCTATCACAAAAACTCTCTATGATGTTGAAAAAATAATTTCTGTCAAGGCTTTTGTCTATGCTCTTTTCTTGGGAAATATCTTCCATAACTATAGGTTCATGAATCAGCATATCAATAGGATAGCTTATGCCCTCTAGTTGTTATAAATTTGTTGCTGACGTGGTGAAGACCACCTCCTACTCATATTTCTCAACATAAGAAGGGAGCTCATTAAACAAAAACATATCATCATCTTCCATATCACTTCCTTGTTGATGATGACCTTTCTATTCCAATTGATCTTTATCCATAAGTAATGGCATGTCTTCCTTACTTTCAACAAAAAAGGGAAGCTCGTTGAACAAATCAATCGTGAGTTCAGGTTTAGCATCATTTTCATTTTCTATGCTTTGTTGTCCCAACTTATCACAGTCATCACTCAAAACTAACATCTCTAATTTTCCCTTCTCTTCATCACATTAAAGCTCATCTAGCACATGTCCTTTCTCTTCTATCTCCTCAACAAACTCTTGGGAAACAACAAGCCTTTCAGGATAAGGAAAAATAGTGGTAGGATAAGAAGGCTAACTTGGAGAAGGACCTTGAGAAAATTGAGGAGTCTCTTGGGATACACAAATCTCAGGCTGATCTTATAGAGTGGTTGGTTGAATTTCCTTAGATATAGTGTTTTGCAAAGGGAGATGACGCTTGAAACTTGGGATTTAAAATCTAGAGTGTTTAGAGGTAGTCTTAGGGGGGAGACCTTTTTTGAAGGTTGGAAAATTGAAGACCCTATCATTTTTTTGTTTCTCACTTGCAACCATCTCTGTCTTAATATAATCCTCAGGCTATTGTTGATCACAACAAGGCTGTAATTGTTCTATAATAGGTTTCTATGCTAGAAGGCTGTCACTAAAACTTGGAAATGATCATTCTATAGGTTCTTCCTTTGTAGGCTCTTGGAACATGAGAGTACTCCAACTTGGAATTCTAAAATCATGAGATTTAGGAGACTCACCTTGCTCAAAAGGCCTAGAGCTTGGAACTTTACACTCAAGAGCCATTTATTCAAAAAATTGTAATCTTAGCTCCGCTTCCTTGATAGAAACTTGGTGATCAAGCTCCTCTTCAAATTGGTTCCTTTGTTGATCATCTCCTAGATTATTTTCCACTTGTTTGGAAAATAAATCCTGCTCATACTTTTGAACTTCCATCCTCTACTCATGAAGATAAGCTTGGTGCGAGCGTTCTTCTAACTGTAATTGGATCTCATGCTATCTTTTGAAATCATAAAACTGTTGGAAGATATTCAGAAGTAAATTTTGCAGATGTTCTTGATCCTTCCTATAGTTTTGAGATTCTTTCTACAGTTAGAGTTTCTTGGATTGATCAGGAAGTTGGTTAGGGTTGGGTGGGTGGTAAGCATGATGAGCTTGCTACCCTAGATTCTCTTATTTTTTATTTCGTTCCCATGATGCTTCCCATTGTGTATCATACTCATAAGATTGTGCAGGGATATATTAAACATATTGACATCATGCTATGACATGGTAACTCAGACTAAAAAAAAACTTTTGGATGATTTTCATATGGCTTCTTACTAGCCAATTGAGCATTATTTTCGTGATATGGTGGTGAGTAACCTTACTGTCCATAATAACTTGACATCTCTACTCATGCAATTAGCTAGAAATTTGAATATAAAAGATTTGAAATAGACCAACACTTGATCTTTTGAAACCAGTAGACCTTTCCAGAGTTTCCAAATATGCAATAAAATATACACTTTTAGGTTTGTATTATGTTATCAACATATCAGAGACACCATAGCTTTACAAGATGAACCTCTTTTGTGTCCCATTGGGCATGCCAAAACTGTTATACACCAAATTTTCACCCTATTAAACTTGAAATTCTAATGATCTAGTATAACATGCAAATCACTTCTAGGTTGTGGGACCTTTGCTAACTGAAGTGAGACCTCCGGCTTCTAGGCTGGTTCCTCTTGGATAATCACCTTTTTATTTTTGAAACTTGAAAGTAAACTTGGGAGGAAAAGGGATAGAAGGAAAACTAAAAGATTGAAAGCAATAACTTAATCTATAAGGTGATACACCAAAAATGACATGAATCATACCACAATGTCTAGGAATTGAAATGAAATCCCTAAATTAGGACAAGTACAACTTTTTGAATAGGTTTTCAAAAGTGTTTCATAGAGAGGTCTGATATGAAAAATTGTTTAGGGAAAGGAAAGATTTCACAAAAATAGATTTCAAGAAGATAGACACAGACTATGACCTACAAACAAACATTCACTCTAGCAAATAGGCATAGAAATGAGACAAGATATCATGGAATGAACAAAAATCACAAGATTATCTATATCAATCATTCACAATAGTACATAGAGATGCAGAAAAGAAAGAGGACCCAAGGTAATCCAAAGATTTATCTAACAGTTAACAACTATATTATGCTTCAGAGAGAGATACAGACATGAAAAACCTGGGGACATAAAATATGTCACAAAAATTCTTTGCATAATCTGAACCTCAATGAGAAATTACAAACATATGAAAACTTGGGGGAAGAAGAAATGCAAAAGAAAATCTTACATAAGCCTGAAAAAACTAGCTACAAAAGCTCTAAAAACTACTTATATACAACCTCCTCAACCACCAAGGCTCGAGAGTAAATTCATCATCAATTTAGATCATATCAAAGAAACTTAGGGTTACAAAATATATTCTTTAAAACAACCAGAAACCCTAAAAAAGTCACCTCTGCATGTTAATGCACCTTGTAAAATATCCCAGATGATCAAATATCCTTTGGAGACATACCTAAACATCATAAATTCATTTAGACAGATCAACCTGATCCATCTACCTTCTCTGCAACCTAGAATACATCGCCACCGCCATGAAAACCCTAGAAACAATTTAAATATTTGAATTTAAATGCAAACGGTCATAGGTGGTGCATAAATACCCAATTAAAGACTCAAAAAGACCCTTTTCTCATTTTAAAACACCGTTTTCAATCTCATTTAAGTTACTGAAGCTCAAGATCTGATCTAGACATGCGCCCAGTAGGTGCGATGCCTTTTCCATTAACAATATTCATCTTTGTGCTTGAGGCACAACACCCAATGTCTGATCAAATCTAAACTGCTTTATCTTTATCTTTACCCGTGGCGCTGACTTTAGATTTTAGTTGCAATGTGACAAGTTGTCGTATTGGCTCAATGTTTATCTGACGATCCTCTTTTCCTTAAGCCTTCACACCCTTTTTTAGATCCTTTATGACTTACAACAACTTTACTACTTTCAAACCTGGGACTCATGATGTCAGCAACACCATGTGTTGACCCCGTGTAATGGCTCAATGGTTAATTTGTTCTCATCTTTTCTTTAAGTCATAACATGAACCACATGATCAAAAGGAACCTGTCTGATCTATACTTTATTCTTTCTGACTTCATCCCAACCCCACCATGGAAAAGTCGCACAATGGTGCGATGCCTTAAACACTGTCCATCAAGCATCTCCTACATAAGGGAAAATTCCAGTCATACGATCAAAGGAACTTGACCGCAGGCTAACTTCCCTCAGACTTTGAAGAAGGGTGGTCCCACTGTCCATGTGTCATGATGTCGCAATGCCTTGAAGAATATTCAAAGATTGATCTGGTGATAAAGTCTTTGCGACATCCGTCTGATTGATTCCTACTTGCAAGCTGACATCACACTCCACTAAGAGCTTGGCCCTCCGTGGACACGTGTTGACACAACGCATTGCCTCAATGAATCTTCAAGTTTGATCTCAGCAATTAAGGCATCACGATGTCCATCAGATGAAAAGGAGAATTGAGTGTTGTCTGGGGTAAATAAATTATCACTAGACTTAGGAAAAGATAAAATCTGTTAGGAAAAATAACTTGGCCCTGCCAATGGATAACTTACAGCACGTGGAAAAAAGGAGACTTAAGTGGCTAAAAATGTAATGAAGAAATAGAACAACTGCTAAGGACCTAGGGATTTAAGGGTTAGTCTTAGGGTTTTAGACCTTTAAAATAGAATAAGGATTTAAACTAGGCCTATGAACATGTAGAGAACAAGGAAAAGACCAAAAAACATGGGTAGAAACCATACAAGCTGGGATTAACCCTTGTGGGATCCACATTTACTCCACTTGTAAGCTAAAAGACATAGGATAGTGAATTTTGGGTAACAGGAACATCACAAAGTGGCACTTTATAGAGTATATCAAATATATCATCAAGGCCAATATAGAATACATATCTAGCTATCGATAAGTAGGAAGAGCTATGTTGAACCAATTGTCTTTTTATTAGGTGACAAATGTAGAGAAGTTTGGCCTACAACCAAGTATTTAGCAATGTATGGATACTATGGAATGTGAACTAAGAGATTAAATATATGTTCATTAGGAAATGAATCATCTATTGCTAGATCATCTAATTAATTTTTTAATCTTGAGAGGAAATATGCTAGTCCATTATCCTTCTGAAGCTTGTCTACTGTAATGATGTAAAACACTTATAACAAGAGTAGCCACTTGAAAAGTCTCCTACTTAACACTAGTTTATTCATCAGATATTGTATTACTACATGGTCAATATGGATAAAAACAAGATAACCAATTATGTAATGTCTAAATTTATTAATGGAATAAATGGAAGCCAAAATTTCTTTCTCTATAACTATGTAATTAATCTCAATTCCTTATAGTTTTTTACCAATATAGGAAATGGAATATTCCACATTACCTTCTTTTTGCAACACTAATCTAACTGGAAAATCAAAAGCATCAATGTGAATATGGAAAGGAAGGTTCCAATTAAACCCTCTTTACACTGGGGCTTGAGTGAGGGTTATCTATAGTACATCAAATAATTATTGGCAACTTGTGGTCCTTTCAAACTTTTCTTCCTTGGCGAGAAATATAAAAAGAGGTGCAACCATCTTGCTATAATCTTTTTTGAAGTGCCTATAATAGTCCAAATTCATAAGGAATATTCTTACATCCCTCTACTTATGTGGTATAGGAAGTTATGATATAATCTCTATCTTGGCAGGGTTAGCTTGAATATCATTTTCTAAAACAAAATGGAAAAGAACAACCTCTTCCATCATCATGAAGAAGTTTTCATGACTAAAGGATATGCTATATCTTGACATCTTTTAAATACCTTTTTTTAAAATTAAACAATGCCTCTCCATAGATCTTTCCATTGGTGGTAACTCATCCATATAAATTCTCATTGTATAATGTGCATAGTCATAGAATATGCTTAGAACATCTCTTTGGAATGTGACCATTATATTGCATAATCTAAAGGAAAATAATAAGTAGCCATAGTTCCTCATGGGAAAGTGGGTGTAGTTTTATCTTTGTCCTCAAGGGCTATCTTTATTTGGTTATAACCTCTAAATCCATCCAAGAAGGAGAAATCTCTTACTAGCAAGTGAATCTAAAACATTGGCAATATAAAGATAATTATAAGTGATCCTTCCTGGTTGTTTCATTTAGCTCCATGTAATCTATATAGACTCTTTAGTTTCCTAATTTTTTTAGCACAATAACTAAGGGAGATGCCCACTCAATATCTGAAATAGAATAGATGAATCCTCCATCTAAAATTTTCACCAATTTGGTCTTAACTACATCCTTAAGTGTTTGATTCAACCTTCCTTGTGGCTATCTTACTAGTATAATCTATGCGAACATAATTTATGATAATTTCCTTTCATATAATGATAATCCCAATAAAATATAAAGGTTTGATCCTACATCATCTTCAAAAAATCAGAATGACAAGACACAATTAACTCAATGCCGATATTAAGTGTCTTACCATGAGCTATTTCTAAAGGGTTGGTTTCTATCATGATTTAGGCAATGCCCAGGCCTGATTTGTTGAGGTTTTCATCAGATGGTAAGATTTTATAAACAATACTTAATGTGGATGCATCATTACTGGCCAATAAAATATAAAGTGGATAGGCCAAATAGTTCAAATTCTTCTTGTTGTGTTCAAACCATAATATCTTTTTACTATATGGTTGGGGATTTCATCTTCCTCTTGACTATAAGTCATAGGACTTTCATCAATATTTTGAAGAAATGTTGATCTTCATCCTCTAAGTCAAACCAAATTGTTTGTTCTATATCAACATAAGGCTAACCTAGGTGTAGCTTCTTTGTTATATTCACATTAGAGATGATCATGTTGTTGGACCTGCAGCTGTTGAAAGCATCTCAATTGGAAAACTATGGCCTCCGAAGGATTAATGGATAACCTTCCAAGTTATCTTTAAGTTTTAGAACCATAAAATTGGTAAGGTATTCCCATGAATCAAAGATTATTTCCATGTCTTCAATTACTCATTTTGGATTGATAATGGATCTATCTATTGGTTGTAATAAAATTGGTGCGGATCTTATATTTATAAGTTGTAAGGTATTCATTGTCTCCTTGGTCATTATATTGAAGGATGCACTAAGGTCAATCAAGGTATTTTTAATGAGAGTTCCATTGATATGATCATCCACTACAAGACTACCTGTAATCAGAGTAATAAGGATTTGTATTACCTGTAATAAAATCAAAATCTCAACCACAAAGAGATATGTTAGGAAGTTATTATTCCAAATATTAGGAAAGGAAGCAATGAAAATAGAAAGAATATGAGATCAATAATATGAAAACCATGTAGTCGTTCCTTGTTTTTATATGCAATGCGGGATCTCAAAATGAGTGCTCAATATGCCAACATAAGAATTCAAACCGTGTGGCTAACAAATTAAGAGAATTAGCTCTCTATTTATAAGAATTTTTTGGTTCCAATCAGGATTCCATGATTGGTGGGACTGATTTCCTATGATTGAAGAGTTAAACTCAGAGTGAGTGGGAGTTGAACTCAATTGATTGTCTTGTCAACAAGATAGATTGATTTATTAACTAAATAGATTAAAGAGTGGACTGAATTGATTGAAGAGTTGAATGATGAGGTGGAATAAAAGAGTGGAAAGATTAAGTAGATAACTGAATAGATTGATCATTTAGGGAAAGCTGATTAAGGAGTTAGACTGAGGGTTAGTATTAGTTAGAAGTGAGATAATAATTTAAAACTAAATAATAAATAATTCATTTACTTGCACATGGGGATTATAAATAAATATTTAAACTTATTTATTTATTAGAGGAAAATTATTTTAATTAAATAAATATCATTTATTTAATTAAGAGTGGGATTTTGATTTAATTATTACATAAATGCAATAATAAGAAAGAGAGACTATTAATTAAATAATATGTTTATTTAATTAATTGAATGACATAGGGAGTAATTAAATAACATTAATTTATTTAATTACTTTATATATGAATAGTTGATGAGATATTTGATTAGACATTTCATAATTAAGCAATTGATTAAAATCAATTAATTATGAATTTGAAGGGAAATGATGAATTGAACTTAGACTATAGTATAAGGACATATTTTAATTAAATAATAAAGATTATTCAATAAAATAAGAGGAATGCTAGTAATGATGTTGCGCTAAAGCGACAAGTTTTTTTTAAATTTCTACATTTTTCCCATCTTTAATATAATGCATTTTTTATTGTTAGTTCAAAGAACATTTGATAAAAATATGTCCCAGAATTCCTGTGTGAAAAAGTGTTACTATATGGTTATTATGGTGGCCCCTCAAGGAAGTGAGAAAAAAAATGATGAAGGGCTCACTTGATTGATATCGTGGCTGGGATCACAACGCAACTTATAGATCAGAAAACTGAGGTCATACGCAAAATTTATGGACTGAGGAAGGTGAAAAATGTTGCGACCAATAGAAGTGCAAGGTGTGCACATCCATTAAGGTGGGGTAGAGGGGTATAAATAGGGTATTGGGGGGTCATTTTCAAATCATTGTGCAAATTTTTCTTCGGAGAACTAGTTGTAGAAGGAGATATCTTTGAGAGATTTGAGGAGCAATGGCAAAGTATGAGGATGAAGTACACATTGATGATCAAGTTAGGAAATATCAATATCTAGCTGACGCCTCACCTTTGGTGAGTTTTAAAATACTAGGTGAGGTGGATTAGGGTTAGAACGATGCACTTGTATGGCACAAATGACTCACTCAATGTGTCAAATTGACACACATAGAAATCTAGGACTTGGGCTCAATTTTATAATCGAGTCACACTTGTATTATTAGGACAATGCAAATATAGGTCAAGATTGCCGCACATGATGGGTGGGATCAGCACATATGTCTCATGGGTTTCACACATGCTAAATGCATGGACAATGCACTTAGATAGCAAGAATGACACAAATTATTGTGAATTGGCATTTTTTAAATGTATGCAAAATAATTTTGTTTTTGTTTTAATGAATGTTATTTCTATGTAATATATAATTGGTAGGGTGTAAAATAATATAGCACGAATTGTTATTTTATTTTTTATTTTTTTGGTCAGTAATAGGTTTTTTGTATTAATATATAAAAGAAATTATATTTATAATACTTCCACAGTACTTTTTATCCAAGCCCTAAATTTCCATCTTCTATAAGAGACCATGCTCCATTATAATTTGCATCTATATGACTCCATCTATTAACACTATCATTCTATGTTGTTCTAATTACACTTCAAAATATAACATTTAAGACATATACATTGCTTTGGCATAAAGCCAAATATACTAAATTTCAATAAATAACCTATAGCTCTGATTTTTGGCTTTAATTCAGCTCTGTTACTTTGCTTCTTCTCCTGTTTATCTTAGTTTTGGCTTCTCCAGCTTCTATCAGTGTGCCCTTCCTTCTTCTCCTTCACTTGAAAATGATCATTTCTTTCTATAACAACTCCAAAATTTCAAAATTTCAAAGTTTCAAAATGTATATTTGCAAAATGGGGAATTACCTTTCAGTTTCTAATCATATCTCCTCCCTTTTTGGCCCATTTGTGTGCATTTTTTGCGTGGCACCATCACCTCCAATTTCTTTATCCTTTCTACTTCCCTACACTCATGCGATGCTACCTCCACCTTGACTTGTTGCTATCCCTCCCTTTCTTTCCTTATCATCATCAACTTATCTACTTTCGGCCTCCACCTAAGGAAAGGAATCAACCCATATTGTAGGGCATCATCATCTTCTTTGAAACATTCAGAAATGTCTTTCCCTATCCCTGGAATAGACCATTCCAAAATTGATTCTAGCTTTCCCAACACCTCTTCTTCAAATAGAGATCTTATTATGCGGACCACTTCATCAATTTCCTCTCTTACTTTGAGTCCCCAAGAAATGATAACAACAATCACATCCAAGTTGGTTCTACGCTTAATTCTCCTTTCCTCAAATTGTTCTCCTATAACTTTAAAATGGCCTGCACCATCTTCTCAAATTTGGTTTTTATTAGGTCTTTAACACTCTCAAAGCTTGATGTCCCCTTAAATGATTTCATTTGTTTATTTGAATTGACATAGAAGGTAGCTTCCATATTATCTTTCTTTGTCTCTTTCTCTTATCTTCTCTATCTCTTTCTCTATTCTTTAAACTAGTGCACTTAATAAAGTTTGAATGTCAGATTTTAACTCCATTGCATCATAGCTTCCTTGAAAAGCCACTATTTGTGCATGCAAGAAGTCACTTCACACTTGCTGTAATAATTATAAATCCTAACTCTCATTAATATCCACCCCTCCTCTATCATGATATTACATCATTTCCACGGTTCTCCACACCCAACCGCCGTCATTCATGTCCTCTTCGTTATGCCTCTTGAGCTTTCCTTTACCTAACTTTAATTACATTCCATATTTTACATTTTGTTGATCATGAATTCATCAATGCTATTGTTAAATTGAGATACATCTAATGTGTCCTTATTAATGTAACTGAATTCTTCAAAAATAGGAGTATCTATTTTTTCAAAGCTGGTGGCCCAATTTGTGATTTTATCAGCCTGTACATTACCTTCTCGTAAAGTGTGGCCGATACAAAATTTATTAAAATTTTCTATAAGAACTACCACCTCCCTTACTATGCTATTAATAAACCATGTCTGGGAATTTTCCTTTTTAATTTCCTCTATAATGACCTGTGAATTTCCCTCCAAATGCATTTTATCCACACCCAACATCATTTCCAGTTTAACTACCAATAGAGCTACTTGTGTCTCTGCCATATTGTTTTTTCTTGTCCCTATCCTCTGAGTTGCTAATGCAACCACTTCTCCATTACTATTTCAAGCTATATCACCCATACCTTATATTCCTAGATTCTATTTTGAGGATCCTTCAAAATTTATTTTTATCCATCTTGTATTCGGAGGAAACCATTTAACATCCTTTCTACACACCTTCTTTGTTCCTACTTGACTTCCATCATTCTTAAATCTGACTCTGATTCCCGGCCATTGTTTTTGTATTGAGCTATCCCATGATGTGAAGACCATATTATCATTTAGTTTTCTAACTACAACACTCATTACTTCCTTTATTGAAGAGTTTATTCTAAGTAAAATATCACCAACTGATTCTGAAGTGTCATAAAAAATTCTTCTATTCCGTTCCTTCCATATCTCCCATATAATTATTGAAGGGCTTACTATCCAAATTTTTGAGAAAGTAGATTTCTTAGAGTCACACCGCCACCACTTGAATGTATCTAAATAATAATTTAGCATTGGTCCTACAAGGTTTAATTTTGATTTAACCATTCCTCAAGATTTTTGAGCATAAGCATAATGTACCAAGAGGTTATTTATATCTTCCCCCGCTTGTTTACATATGGGGCACATAGTTGGTCCTATAAAGCCATACTTTTTCCTCCTCTCTCCTGTTAATAATCTCCCTTGAATGGAAATCCATGCAAATTCTCCTTCTTTCTGTAAGAAGTCCTTATCCCAACATAATTTATATGGCCAATCACTTGTCTTATCCTCATTGATTAATAAATTATACCCCAGTTTTTCTGAATAGTTCCCACTCTTAGCCGACACCATATTATGTTATCCTTTGTATCTGAAAATTGTATTGGTATTCTATTCAAAAAAAATTTCATATCATTGCATAATCTTTCATTCAGACCTATTTTAGTAACCTCCTTCCATCTCTACTGTAATCCCAAGGGCCCATGTAATTGTTCCATGTAATCTCGAACCTTATTTCCCCATACAGTTTTTGTGCTTTCCAAGACCTCCTGCAAGTTTTAAATATTTATTAGAGCCATATTTCCATTCAAAAAATCTTCCTAGAATGATGCCTTCCTAACATCACCAAGATGCCATGAAATGTGGTCATAGATTAATGGTCTACATTCCAAGATGAAGTTCCATATTGTTGATCCTTTTGGGGGATTATGAACTGTGAGAATTCTAGTGTCTTCCATTATGTCTAGATACTTTTCCTTGAGGATTTTTACCCAAAGATGATGGGGCTTTGTATACATTTACCATACTAGTTTTTCTCCTAGGGCCTTGTTAATAAGCTACCATCTTCTTAGTCCAACACCCCCATTTTTATGAGATTTACAAATTGATTCCCATGCTACAAGGGGTATTTTTCCTTCCTCTTGTCCGCCATTCCAAGAAAAATTCCTCATATGTTTTTCAATGTAATTTATCACCTTAATGGATATTTTAAAATAGCTCATTGAGAATATAGGAATCGCTTCCATAATGTATTGAAGCATCAAAATACGACCAACATAATTCAACCATTTTCCTTTCCAGCTATCCATTCATTTTACACAACTATCTACCAAATCCTTCCATAGATTTTCTTTTGAAGCACCTTCAAAGAGTGGGATACCTAGGTATTTATTTGGAAGAACTCCTCCTTTCATTCCCAGTACCCTAAGCACATGTTGCTAAATAGGTATAGAGGTGTTAAAAAATAAAACCTCAGACTTCTCCTAGTTAATAAATTGCCCCAAGACTTTACTAAATAAGTCCAGGGTGGATCTTATAACTCTGGCTTCCCGAGATGATGCTCCCCCAATGAGATAGGTTTCATCTACAAACTATAAATGAGTTACTAGTTCCAAACCCCTTGCAACCTTTATCCCTTTCCATTCACCACAGCCACCTTCTTGTTTGATTGTCCTGCCCAACACTTCAACAAGAATAATGAAAAGAAAGGGTGATAGAGGGTCACCTTGGCGAATACCGGTTGTGGTTTCAAAGAAGCCTTGAGTGCTTCCATTGATCATTATTGACAAGAGTGGAGTAGAAATGCAGCTGAGTACCTAGTTTCACCATCCTATTCAAACCCAAGTTTGCGGAGCATTTTTATTGGGAAAGCTTTGTTGACATTGTCATACGCTTTTTGGATATCAAGTTTACTCATCATACCAGAATTTTTCCCAAATTTGATTGAATGTATGGCTTCATGCACCACTATGATTCCTTTATATCAGTGGTTTTTTTAGTGGCTAATATTCGCCAATTGGCTAATTTTTGAAATTTTAGAATCCAAATTTGGCTGATAATTCAACATTTAAGGTGACCTAAATCGCCAAACTTTTACAAAATTTTATTTTAGAAATATTTAAATTGCCAAATAATTTATTTTATCAAAAATTTGATTTCAAATATTCGCCTAATATTTGATAGATGGTTAGATTCAATTCGCCTAAATTTTATCAGTTATTATAGAAATCTAAATTAATTCACCAATAATATATCATAATTGTTAGTTATAGTAGGGTTGTGTAACCAATATTAGTTGTCATTATTGATTTAAAATAGAATCTAGTGATCTTCATTATATTCCGTGAGGCAAAAATGTTACTATCTTATTTGTAACGCTTATTAGGGCTAAGATTTCCTTTGGATTGTTGATAAATCAATGACACTGAAGAAATTTTGGGTCCTATTATAATAATAAAAATAACTCTACATTTATCTCACACAATACAATGAGGATTATTTGATTATATTTTAAATAAATGGTAGCAACTAGATACTATTGAGTTCCCTTAAACCCATCAAATATTTTCATAGTTAGCCTAATAATTTTCTAT
>MU225691.1:476417-499531 GCA_018584345.1 Thuja plicata
GACAATTTATTGTAGAATAGCCATGGTGGAATGACTTGGTGTTCAATATGAGATGATAGGAAAAGGAAAATTGACAAATTTCAAGTCATGACAGATTTTACTGCGGAACATGATGTGAAATGATGAGTGATTCCAGGTTGGAGTTATGATAGATGGTAGAGCAATGATCTCTACACATGGCGCCAGAGTGCCCAATTTTCACCATGGTACTTGCCCAAGGCACCACCAAAGTGGTTTTCACCATAGGACAAATTAATTTTTCTTGTATTCCTATTTTTGTGTCACCGAAGATGCCTAATTTCCAAGTTATTTCCAAGGTAACATTTTTTTATTGATTTTTTTATATTATTTGATTTTTTTTTGACATGGGTGTACTCTGAGAGCTATGAAAATTACTTGCGCAAGTGGAATGATGTAGTCAAGGATGGAGAAACCTCAAGGAGATCGGTCCAAACCTTGCAAAAATATAACACAACAAAATAAAAACAAGAAAAATAGGTACAAATAAGAGATTCAATCTATTATTATCATTAGAAATAATTTACAACAAATCTACAACATGTTATTTCACATGCCAGTCATACATTCCAAGGGCACAGACTTTATTACACTCAAAACCATCCAAATCCTACTCAAGCTAAGTCAAATAATCTTATGAGATCATCCTTCTCCTTAGGAACAAGTCTATAATCTTATAAATCCATCACAACATTAAGTTTGCCTTGAAAAGATTACATTCCCCAATAATTGAGAAAACATAATACAATAAATAGGCTAGGACCCAGATCATTAGGAACAATCTCCAATGAAAGGATTAAGAGATGCAAACATAAAATAATGTCTACCTCAAACATAACAATGAGATGGCATGATCACGATCGTAAAACCCCATCGAAAGATTGGGAAACCAATCAGAAACACAACAACTAACTGGGAAAATGAAGAACATGATAAACACGCGAAGAATCTGCCATAACTTATTCCCAATGAAACCAATTGATGTGCGATCATAGGATAAGCTCCAAGACAAAACCAAGAACATGTTGTCATGACCTCAACACAAAAGAAAAAGCATAGATTGACCACCAACCAAAATGCTAGGCTGATCAAACAGGAAAACAAAAATATTTTTGTTTGATGCAAGATTGTCAAGATCCGAAGATGCTCCTACATTAGACACTCTAGGTAAAATAAAATGTTCCATAAGAGAAACTTATGAACATTTAACAAGTCACGGAGCATAAATCCCATGTTTCTTTATCCAAAAATCCTCTTCATCTACAACTCTCTGTCTCTTTACCTTTGCACTATCCTTTATCATATTCATCAACTTACTCCTCTCTGAACTGACTGTTCCATATATCCTATCAACACCAGAACTTAGATCACTACCTCCTCCCTTAGGCATAATTGATCAACCTCTATTATAAACCTTCATCTTTTCAAAAACCAAAGTAGTATGCTACTTCACCTTACTCTTCTTACAATTCGATACCAACTTTCCTTCATTAGAGCTACCTTTAAGATAATTATTTTGATCCACACTAACTTCTATAGTGTGCTTCTCTGAACAATAACTCTTCACCATGCTTAAATTCCTTGTAATTCTTCCATCTACATCCCTCAAAGGAACTAAAGTAAATTTTTGTCCATCCTTTTGTATTGTGACCAAGTTTCTTCTACAATCGTGAATAGATCCTCTATCAAACTGCCAAGGTCTTCTCAATAGAACATGACAAGTACTCATAGACACTACATCACATTACACTTCATCTTTGTAAGGTCTAATGCTAAAGTTAACCAAAAATTTCTCTTTCACCTCCACCATGTATTCATTTGAAAATCAACCTATCCTATAAGGACAAGGATGTTTAAGCCTCTTTAATCTAAGATTTTGCACCATCTCTTCTGATACCAGGTTGTCTGTACTACCACCGTCCATAAAAACCTTACAACATTTACCTCCTAATTCACAAACACTCCTAAAATAATTCCTCCTCTGTAAAGGTTCAACTTCCCTCTTACTCAACATAACTCTCCTAAGCATAAGAGACTCTCCTATCTCAGGTTTTACTTCATTTACCACCAATTAATCATTAGTTTATTTCTCACGTTCAATAAGATTTTTTTTCCATGTTCTTACTAGATCCTTCATAACATTGAAATCCCTATGTCTTATTCCACCATATTTGAAACAAGTACCTTTGAACTCCTTTCTACCATTCCCTCTTATATTTATTATTTGATCATACTCAACTTTAATTATTTGCTTCTCTTGGCCATTGTTGCTAGCTTGTTTCTCTCTTCCTATAAGGTTACTTTGTCTTCTCTTCAACTTATATTTTTCCCTTAATGCATACTGATAAGTATCCTCAATAGTAGATATCCTCAACATACTCAACTCATCCTGAATGTTAAATCTCAAGCCATTAACATACATAGCCACCTTCTCCTTAGATACTTCCTTGTGACCAGATCTTATAGTCATCTTATATAATTCCTTTGTATATTCCTCCACCCTCTTATCTTTCAGCCTCAAGTTCTACAACTTCTTGAACAACTCTAATTCATAATCCTCTAGGATTAATTTAACTTTTAACCTAACAATCATTACCTTCCATCTAAAGGTTTTTGTTTCACCGTTCTCCTCTCTATATTTTTGTAATTCCTTCCACCATAAGGAAGAAGGACCCTTCAACTTAGTGTATGCTAACATAACCCTATGTGGATTTTTGATGTCTTCAAGCTCAAAGTAGTCTTCTAGTTCTCAAATCCAATCTATCAAATCCTTAAGATGCAATGAACCAAAGAAAATAGAAACATCCATCCTATGAATTTTACTTGTGTCATAGCTCTCAACAATATTTCCTCATATGCAGGATCACAACATCAACAGTCTCAAGATCTTCAGAAACCTCCTCAAATTCTTCTTCAGTCTCAGGATTCCTTCTCAATCCAGTTAACACATTTATGATCTCATTCCTCATCTCAACTCTAAAGTCTTCCATCATTTTCTCTAGCCTTCTAGGGTTCATTACTCTAGGCGACATCTTTCCAATCCTTAGGTGCTATTGCCTCTCCATCTGGTGATCTATTACAAGATTCTTCCCCAACCAACGATATGTACACACATGCAACCTCCCTCCAATTGGTATGCCTTCAACTCTTAAAAACTAACAAGAAACCCTTTCTCACCACCTTGCACAAGTCCTCTTTTCTTTCAAGTTAGATCTTCACTCTTCCATCTCACAATCAAAAAGTATAGGCCTTTACAAGTTAGGAAATTAGATCTACCAACACAAGAATCTCCACCTTATTCAACCCCAATCTTGTTCAGCCTTACTCAACCTTATTCTCTGATACCATCTGACACAGTGAAGGATGGAGAAACCTCAAGGAGATCAGTCCAAAACTTGCTAAAATATAACACAATAGAAGAAAAACAAGACAAATAGGTACAGATAAGAGATTCTATCTTTTATTATCATCGAAAATCAATTACAACAGATCTGCAACATGTTGTTTCACATACCAGTCATACATGCCAAGCACATAGGCCTGATTGCACTAAAAGCCCTGCAAATCCTACCCAAGAGAAGCCAAATAATCTTATGAGATAATCCTTATCCTTAGGAACAAGTCTATAAGCTTATAAAGCCATTAGAACATCAAATTGGCCTTGAAGATATTACATTCCCCAATAATTAAGAAAATGTAATACAATAAATAGGTCAAGACCCAAATCATTAGGAACAAGATCCAATTAAAGGATTAAGATATATGAACATAAAATAATGTCAGCCTCAAAGATAAAAATGAGTTTGCATGATCACGCTTGGAAAAACCCACCAGAAGATTGGGAAACCGATCGGAAACACAACAACCAACTGAGAAAATGAAGAACAGGACAGACATGCAAAGAATCTGCCCTAACTTATGCATGATGAAACCAAATGATGTGTGATCATAGGATAAGATACAAGATGAAACCAAGAACACACTGTCATGAGCGCAACATAAAAGAATAAGCACAAATAGATGACCAACCAAAACACTAGGCTGATCAAATAGGAAAACACACATATTTTTGTTTTAATGCAATATTGCCAAGATCCTAAGATGCTCCATCATCACGCAATAAAGGTTGGCCCTCTAATTTAGATATCTGATATTCTAGAGACCCATAAACTAATGTAATTATATAGGGACCCAATGGAGTTTCGTTCAAACTTTCCTAGTTTTTCTCTTTCTATTTAATTTTTTAAATTTTCCATTAGTACCAAATATCAACTTCAAAAGCTCGAGGTATGACCTTTTTATT
This sequence comes from Thuja plicata, assembly GCA_018584345.1. Classification (NCBI taxonomy): domain Eukaryota; kingdom Viridiplantae; phylum Streptophyta; class Pinopsida; order Cupressales; family Cupressaceae; genus Thuja; species Thuja plicata. Next base: position 480,739 of record MU225691.1, read on the forward strand.
GTAGCTTCTCCTCAGACTTTTTTGATATGATTGCAAATTTTTTAGTGCATTCTATCTCTTTCCATCAAGCAACTCTATCTCATGTACTCAAGATAATCACTATTCCTCATCTAAAATCATGTACTAAAGGGATACTCAAAATAATGGGAGCTCAACCTCTATTGGAAACATAGCTTCGGTACCATATAGTAGTGAGTATAGAGTGGTTCCTATGGGAGTATGGAAACTAGTGCGGTATAACCATAAGGTGGAGTTGAGTTGGATGTGCTAGTCTCGACCAGATTTATTAATTGTCTTTTCAAGATATTTATAATGGTTTTATTCTTAGCCCCAGCCTAGTAGTTACCTTGTGGAAATTAGAAATAAGAATAGTTGTGGTGGATATGGATTTTTTTGCAAATCTCATCCACTTGTTTATTTTGAAGGGGGAGATATGATCTCTAATGATGGTTTGTGGAACATCGTACTAGCTTATGATATAGTTTAAGAGAAACTTGGAAATCTATTTTCCAGTGTGTAGGTCATTAGGATAACTTCAAACCACTTTGTAAAATAATTAGTGGATGTGATTATGTACTTATGACCATCACAAGACAAGGAATGAATCTTTTCTATGAGGTTGAACTCCCATTACAAAAAGGCCATGATGATGTGAGTGGATGCAATTCTTGCATTGACGCATGGATGAGGTTTCCGTGAATTTGACATTTTATTCACTTCTATACAAATAAGAAAGTATTTTTCTACATTGTGGGCCAATAATACCCAATTCTTAGAAGTTTCTTGGCTAAGGTCAAGCCACTAGAATTAGCACCACAAATTCCCTCGTGTACTTCTAATATCATTGCTTGTGGTTCCTCTAAGTTGAGACATATAAGGAGTGTTCCATCCAAACTACATCAATAAAGTATATTAGAAATGATAATGTAACATGAGGCTTTCCTTATCAAGGACTTCTTTTGGTTATGGGACAAGTCTAGGGGAATAGTTTGGCTAGTTAAGTAAGTATAAATTTATTGGTACTAGGGAAAATTGGGACCAATAATTTCACACATAACCTCAGAATTAGGGACTTCAAAGGTAGGGACCATGAGTCGTTGAACCATGAAATCATAATGTGTCACATCAGGTAGAATTTCCATCTAAGATCCTATAAAATCCATGGCATATACTTTTGTGTTCCTGATTGTGGGGACTTTCTCAAATGATATCATTTCAAAATTTTCTTGTTGTCTTCTTCCATGGCCTTATAGGGAATCAATTTTTCATCCTTGATGTCATAACTATCATTTACTTGGTTGATAATCAATTGAGACTCCCCATATACCTATATTTGTTTGATCTTCCTCTAGATAGTTATTTTGAGACCTATTGTAAATGCTTAATATTTGGCTATGTTGGTGGTGCATTCAAAACTCAACATGTAGGACCTAGGAATGGAGTCTCCTTGAGGCATGATAAATACACCCCTGATCCCTTTTGTGTATGAGATCTGTCTGAGTATAATTTCCATTTTTTCTACTCCTCAAGGAAAAATATGCTTTCATATGGAAACTCTATCAGCATTGGATGACTATAAGGTAAAGTTACATCTTCTATTTGGTCAAAAATAGTTTGACCCTTCAGTTCTTTTATGTCTACGTAATCAATGTCAAACTCACTAATAATCATAACCTCTTTGGGGAGCTGCCTTGTTGATGTGGCTTTGATAAATAGGTATTTCAATAGATCAATCTTAGCTATTAGGATCATCTTGTGACTTAACATGTAGTGTTTGAGTTTTTGGGAAGCAAAAACTACAACCAAACATGATCTTTTTATTGCAGTATAGTTTAGTTTGTAAGCTACAAGTGTTTGACTGATATAGTGTATGGCTCTTTCCTTTCCTTCTGAGTGATTCTATTCTAATAATGCCCTTGGTGACTGCTTTATAGATGAGATGTACAATAGTAGGGGATGATTTGGAATGGGTGCCACTAAGATCGGTGTTGAAAGAAGATAGTCCTTCAATATTTGAAAAACATTTTGACAATCTTTTGTCCATTTGAATTTTATGTCTCTGTGTAGTAAGTACTAGAATAGATGACACTTTTCAGCTAACTATGACACAAATTGTGTGGTTCATTGTAGTCTTCCCTGTAGACTCCTCAGATTCTTGAGATTTGTCAATGGAGGCATATTGATAACACCTTGGACCTTTTCAAGGGCGATTTCTATTCCTTTGTGGAAGAAAATGAATCCGAACACTTTTCCTGATGTGACTCCAAAGACTCATTTATTTTGGTTTAACCTTACCTTGTATTCCTAGAGTCTGTCAAATAATGGTCCTAATACTGATATGTGTAGATTACTTTCTAGTCACTTTGCTAATATGTCGTCAACATAGTCTTCCATTGTGATGCGCATCATGTCATGAAAAATAGTTGCAATTTCTCTTTGATATGTAGCATCAGAATTGTTTAAAACAAAGGGCATGACACACCAACAATAAGTGCCCCATGAAAAACTGAATTTTTTTTTTTGTGCTAATCTTCTGGTGCAATTTTGATCTAATTATATATGGAGAAACCATCCATGAGAGAAAACATCTTGTTATAATGAATTTAGAATAACTGAGAGGGGAGGGGTGAATCAGTTATCCATAGGTCTAGATGTAGTAAATAAAACTTTCTGTACTTCAGATCTACTCGACAGCAATAGCATAAATCAACAAATTTAATTATGCAGTTTACTGTCAATTGAAATTAGCTTGTAGTAACATAAAAGTAAAGCAAACCATAAGAATTCACACAAGTTGACACAAGTATTTAACGTGGAAACCCAATATGGGAAAAACCACCAGTAACATGCTACCAAGTTTTCACTCTTCTGAAGTGATGTTCTGTGAGGAGCCAACCCTGTGAAAGGTTACAATAACACACTGCTAGGTGTGACCTGGTTAAAGGATATAATCACCCTGTCAGGAGTGGCCTTGTTAGAGGACTTAGAACATTCCAATCTGAATGTCACCTTGTTAGAGGATTTATACAAATGACTGTTAAGTCAACCTTGTTACAGGATTTAATTGATACAATGGTAAGAAAGTAATCAACAGTTTGTGATCTGGTACATACAACTTACTTTGCAATTCAGATCCAATTACAGCTTTGATGTTAACTTACTGGATATCCTACATTGTCATTTCAACCTTCTAATCTGCTTGAAATTCCATCAAGCAATCACACATGCAACACTCTGCTTTTGTCTTTTCCTTTTCTGCTAGATCATGCTAAATAGTAAATCAACTATGCAAAACTCTTGCATACACATACATCCATCCACACTTTTTCCCTCAATGAATAACCCCTGAGGTTATCATATACCTCTCTGTCTAGGTCAGATAAATCTTTTTCCGCTTAAACAAAATTGTAGATCTTAGGTTAGGTCAGATCCTATGGATCATTCCATCTTTGCATTACATTTACTTCTCCAAAGTAGTCTCTAATCAAATCTTGAAACCATGCATTAATTATGATTACCCATACATTAAATGACATGGATAAATCTTTAATTAGCATTACATATCCCAATAAAATCAACTAAGTCAGCCAGAGATCTCAAATCTCATCATTAATCAAATTTCTGTAAGTCAGCCTTCATTAATATTTTCATTCGGCAATTTCAATGGTGCTCGGTATTGAGAAACTTTTTGCTCGTCACAAGAAACTTTACTCGGCACAAGCAACTTTTCTCATCATAAGCAACTTTTCTCAGCACAAGCCAAACTTACTTGGCACAGAACAACCAGAAAAACTATCTTTGAAAGATAAGAAACAAATTACTTTGCCAGAGTGCCAACTGATCAAGTACCCTTTGAATTGCCTTAACTCAACCATTCACTTTGTCTTCTTGTTAAATATTCTTAATCAATAATAGATATGGTACTTAAATAGATAGAAATAGTCTCACCAGTAAAGGTTTGACATCAATGACAAAATAACAATTGCTTGCAATGTCACTTTCCAACAATACTCATAAGTGAGGTAAAAAATCATGTCAATGTTCGGCAAGGGGAAATCATCCTTTGGACATGCCAAATTTAGATCCCTAAAGTCAATGCAGATTCTTATGGCTCCACAAGATTTGGACACAAGTACTAAATTGGAGATCTAGTCTGTATACTCAATAGGCCTTATAAATCCTACACCCAGTAGTCTCTTCATTTCTTCTTTGACTAACAATGCAATCTTAGGATGCATTTTGTGGAGCTTCTATTTGTATGACTTTTCCCACGGCTTTAGTGGTAGATGATGTAGCTCTAGTTTGGGATCTAACCTAGGCATGTCAGAGTATGACCAAGAAAATTTGATTTGCATGTCCTTAAAGAAATGAATGAACTATTCGCTTACCTCCGATGTTAATGACTCTGCCAAAGTGGATTAGTCTTTGTATTTCTGAAGTGACAATGTTGATTATTTTTGTTTTATCTTCTAGAAGTGATTATTCCTTAGTAATGGGGAGTATATCAATATCTCCATCCTCGAGTTCCTCAGAGAGGTTTTCACCCTTAGATATGCCTTTTGTTTTTACTATTTTGCAGCTAGAATGTGACTTTCAGTTTTCACCTAATATCCTTACATTTTCTTTTTCAATTTTACGACTAGAGGATTGATATAACTCCCCATAATATGTTGTTCTTTCCAATCTAGTGTTGAAACCTGCCATGTGGTCTCCCATAGGTATACCTTATCTTAGTTTGAATAATTCAGAAATAGATTCATCATTCTCAAAAATCTCTATGGTTGGCAGATTTTGTTGTTCTCAATCAATAAGGTCAGGGTAAATCAAAGCTATGTTATCCTTGGTTTGGAAGGATAAAATTGGGAGTTTGGTCCAGGTATTAATATATAATTCACACACTGATTCATAATTTTTTGATGAAGATGAGGATGAAGGTTCAGATCGATTCCAAAATTCCTCAATCCAAGCTCGGTGATCTGTGGGTCTACCTTGCAAACACAGTCGGGAAATGGCAGTGTTAAGATGTAAGGTGTTGGTGCTGTGTGGGAAATTCTACTCATATTCATTCAAGTTTTTTTCTGAATGGAGTTCTTCAAATGTCTCAACTTCGTTATAAACACAAGAATTAATATCAATGGGCAAAAAGATATTTGAAATGCCTTTTGTAGGTATTTTGTAACCTAATCTGTGATTCTTTAGGTTTTGGGTAGGTGCAATTGGCTCCACACTTCATTGTGTAGACACCCTAAAATAGACAAACTTGCAACCTTGTATTTAATTACTAATTTTCCCCTGTTAATTAATGGTTTCTTTAATCGTTAGTTAAATCATCCTATTTCTTCTAAATTTGATCCTCTAATCATTTAATCATTTCTTCAAAATTAATTCAATAATCAATTTTATTTAAATAATAAACCTTAAGTAATTAATCTTTATTAGTTAATTCAGTTCAATTTCCTAAAAGTTTAAATTTAATTATTTAAACTTATTAATTAATGGTTTCTTTAATCATTAGTTAATCATCTATTTCTTCTAAATCTAATCCTCTAATCATTTAATCATTTCTCCAAAATTAATTAAATAATTAATTTTTAAAATTAATAAACCTTAATTAGTAAATTAAACTCATTTTCCTAAAGTTTAAATTCAAATATTTAAACTTATTAACTATTCTTCTAATTAAATTAATTTAATTTCACTCTTAATTCTATTTTTAATTAAAACATAATTCAAATACCTCATTTATGAGTATTTTAATTTCTAAAATCAAATAAATCTTCTCTCTAGTTTCAAAAAGGGAACTCATGATCAATATTTGTAATTGCATAAATTATTCTCTCTTCTCTCGAGTTCTAAAAGGGAACTCATGTGCTATCTCTATGATTGCATGAATTTCTCCATCTTTTTTCCAGTTCAAAAAGATAACTCATGATCAACTCTACAGTTGACTAAACCATTTCGTCTTTTCTTTAGTTAAGAGGAGTTTACTGATTGATTCTTCAATTCTTATTGATCTCAACCGTCCATTTCAAAGTATCTAGGATCAATCTCATTTGTCTAAATCATTTCCATATTCTATATAATTAACCCTTCTCAACCATTTGAGAGGATCCAAGATCTCCAACTTTGTGCATAATTACTATGCAGGATTCTCGTATGAAGCATCAAGCAAAATCATTATCATTTTGTTCTTATTTTCTCAACACTCCCAAGTCATAGATGTTGTTTATTCCAATATTGAGCACCATCCATACAACATTTTAGGAGTAGAGAGAAGCAATATAAGCTTCAAGCATTATAGTTTGCATTTATTTGTTTTCCTTTCTAACGTTTGTTATTTTATTGTTCATAGGCTCATTCTTAGTAGTTTGTTGATTTATTTCATTACAAATAGGTGCTACTAACCCTCTTGTTTGAGTGTGCCGATATAGGCCTATTCATTCTAGTGAACCTGACATAAAATGTGGTCATATCATTCAAACGACATGGAATTTTTTTATGAAATAGTGTTTATAGGTTTACTTTGATCTAAGGAGAACACAATCCAAAATTTGGATTTTTTCTGAGTTTTTTTTATTTTTTTTATAATGTTTTTTTTATCATATTTCATAAAAAAAACATTTTTGGGCACAAATCAGAGTTTCTTTTCAAAAAAATTACATTTCTAGAAAGGTCTTGAAATTATACAAGGCGTTTGTTCTCTGTGATTTTATTTTTTGTGAAAACTATTTGTAAAAACAATTGATCTTTTGAAACTAGTTTGTTTTGATAAAATGGGTCCCTAGGACACAAATTAAGGAATTATGACCTAAAAAAATTTTCAGGTACTGGTGGACATAGGAAAGCTACAGTACAAAATTGAGATTTTTCTAAATTGTTTTCAATTATTTATAATTTTTTTCATTATATTTCATAAAAAATAATTCTGGATACAAATCAACATTTCTTTTCAAAAAATTTACATTCTTGGAAAGGTCTTGAAATTGTACAGTGGGTTTATTATCTGTTAATTTAATTTTTTTGAGAAATATTTTCAAAAAAAGAAAGATCTTTGAAAAAAAATGTGTGTAGGTGCAGGTGATAATCGTTTTATCAAAAAAACATTGTTTAAAAACTAAAAATGACATTTGCTTCTCTTTTGTCTAAAATATCATTCTCTATTGTAAAAATACACATTTTCATTGTTGAAAATATGCACCTGACATAATGAAAAAATATAGTGGGCCACCAAAGCACAAAAAAATTTAAAAATGAGAAGCCTGTTGAGCAATGAAAAAGAGAGCGAGAGATTAAACAGAACAAAGAACATGCACGTAGATTAAGGATTGAGACACTTGAGGTAGAGATCGGTTATGAAGGTCTTATAAACACATATCTAGACAAGGTAAGATAATTTGTTGAGAAGTTCAATTATCAATATATCAATACTAGAATGGTTGTGGATTATCTGATCTAAATTGCTAGGAGTTTTTGGTACTAACAATTTCTTGATAGCTTGAGGCATGGAAGAAGCTTATTTTTTCTAAGTCTAAAATAAATTCATTTGTCTTTTGGTGCTTAAATAGAAAAGTGTATGCTCAAACATCACAATGTCATCTTTCAAATTGGTGCATAAAATTGACATGCGGTTAACAACTAAATAAGGAAAAGAACTTTTGAAATTAGTGTACTTAAAACTAAACAAGAAAATATCATTTGGTTTGGGCTTAAAATTGAACCAGTGTGCTTGTATAGATGGTAGCTCAGTTAACATTTGATCTTTCAATGCTTAATGGGATTAACCGTGTGTTGTGAGTCTTTGGTGTGCTTTCAAAATCTGTTAGAAAAAAAACCTTTTTAATTTTGTTAGCGGGGCGTGTCTGGGGAAAGCACTACTTCCTCAGAGGATGACCTCAAACCATTAATCCTTCTAATCAGTATATAAACAAGATTTGGGCAAAAGCCCTGAATGTCTTATATCTAGCCAATCTCGGGCGAGGTGTGTTGATGATAGTCTAGATCGGGTGAAGTATCCTTAAGTATCCAACATGGTGAACTAGGCTCTTAAGTGATTCACACATGTAAAAACTGACTAGATAGATACGACGAACCTTAATACAACCTAGTTAATTAGAGAGCCACTTGGTTCACCTCTGAGTCAAGTGTCTTATTATAGTGCAAGGAGTTGCATAATTTCCCCGTAAGATTCCCAACATATATGTTCTAGGGTATTGTGTTGATGATAGAGATCTCCATTAGCACGACAACCATACCAAGTAAAGGAAAAAACATGGGCACCTACATCATTGATCTTCGTATCCTAGTAGCATGACAATTGATATATGAGTTGACAAACATCAAAAGCATTAGGCCTATAACATTACATATTGAAGCCAATTGACCATAGATTAATTTGATTTTTTCTGTTTTAACCATGTGAAAAGGTTGTTTTTTTGTCTGACTAATCGTGGATCTAAAAACATTATGTCTAATGTGTTTTCTTGTGTGGTCATTTTTAAATGCAAAACCAACATCTTACAAAATCAAATGATTCAAACATGTTGAGTTTCTAGGGTGTCAACAGAAGTCTGTTCCAACAAATGTATTTCCTCATGTGTATAAGAAAATCACACCTTCATGAAATTAATATTGTTAATATACATTCAACTTCAAAATATGCAAATTAAGATAATTTAATTTAAATGAACAATGAGCATCTCATGGCTCTCTATCTAGGAAAGATAATAGTTTTTTATCAGCTCAAACATCAATTAATGACAGTCCTAGTAATGATAAATTTAAGCTATTTGATGTGATTTAACCCTATTTAGCTCAAATTATCCTAAAATGCTTCAATATTGAACACTATTTGCAATTTGAATCAAACTAAATGCTATGAACTCCAAATCAAAATGCCTATAGTGATGATGCTTTTCTCATGAATGTTTCTTATATCTTTTTCTCTCAAAATGGCCTCTATTTAAAGGATTCCACAAGGGTAAGGGGTAGAGTTGATTTGACCTTGATTAGGGTTGGATTGAGTTGATTGTATCGAAGGTTAAGCAAATTTAAATGATGGTTTCAAATAAGGGGGCAAAATGAGTGGTCAAGATAAAACTCCAAGATGTGTGATGGAGAATTAATTTGGGCTTGATCCATGTGATCTCATTCCTTAATTCCTATTTATTGAAATTCATTTGCCCATGTGATAGTAGAGAAATATTAGGAATTAACTAAATGATTTAACTGAATTATTTTAGCCATGTGAACCCTTAAAGGGGTTGGAATTAATTTATTTTAGATATACAACTATTTGATTAAAATCAATTGTATAATTAATTTGATCTTTTGAATTAATTAATCTAAAGGCTTTGATGACTCAATTAATTCATGATTTTTCTTGGTTTTCTCACTTCATTATCTGTTTGATTTTCTTGACCAAATTTAGGTGTCCACAAATTCCCCTCTTTGAATTGATGTGTGAAGTGCATTGGTTCAAAGAATTCTTGATGTTTGATGTCTAATATGATCTCGATGACTGATTCGCTGATGCAACTAATTTGATAAAACTTTGATGTGATGCCCTGATGTGAAAATTAACCTGATTGAGATGGCCCATTGATGAATATGAAATTTTGATAACCCATGTTTGATTGATTGATCGTGTGTCCTGATGATATCTTTCCCCATCGGAAATGAAAGCAAAATTGATGTGAAAAATATTTCAAAAATGAGCGTGATTAATCAATTATTATTTCATTTTTCGATAAAACCAAGGTTCAAAAAGTGCCCCAATGATGAATTTTCAACCTTTTGATTAAATTAAGGTAAAAAATACCCTTCAATTAGGTCAAAAAGGTAGAAAAGGGGGTAAAAATGTCATTTTCACATATCATTTTTACTTTTACCCTCATTTTTACCTTGAGTGACTAGAAGAATGATAGAGATGGTTGTGCCAATTTGGGAGCATAGATTCAAGCGAGGGCAGAGATTCAAATGTCCAAAAGATTACACACCTTCGATGAGTGCTCAAATCCTTCTCTTTTGATCAATTTCAAATTTTTACTGCTTTTTGTAAGATTTTTACATGTTACTAGATTAGGTTTTTTATTTTTTTCCAAGTACCTCGTAGGATAGTTAAAAGAGTGCATAGAATAGCAAAGTAACACATCCACAGTTAGAAGTAGTGTGTAGGATAGAGCTAATTATCCCTTATAAATTCATAATCCAATAGATTTTTAGCGTGTTATTAGAATAACTAAGTGGGGGGGGGGGGGGGGAATCANTAGAATAACTAAGTGGGGGGGGGGGGGGTGAATCAGTGGCCTATAAAATATTCCAATAAATTAACCCAAAAACTTATTACCATAATTATAAGCCTCTAGTTATCTTCGGTCCTACAAGATGAATGCCTTGAAAGAATCTCAACAAATAACTACTTCTTGAAGTTCACTGTTAAACTTTATTCTTACTATTTACCGATTAGCAGTCTTTCATTTACCGAAATGCATTAAATTACTTAGTGTATATTGATCAATCCAGATTAGTTATGTGTAATGCAAAATACTAAACTAATGACTCATAAACACATTGACACATGGATTTTTAATGTGGAAACCCAATTAAGGGATAAAACGTTTGGGACTGGTAACCCAGAATTTTCACTCTTCTGAAGTGAGCTTGGTGAAGAGCCAACCCTGTTAAAGGTTACAAACACACTGTTAGGTGTGACCTTGTTAGAGGATTTAAATAGAATAGTTTGTCACTTGATATATGGCATCTCTATGCTATCTTCGTGACCAAACCCAGTGTAGTTTGTCACTTGATGTCTGGAATCTCTATTCTATCTTCATGACCAAACCTTTTGATACTCCTTAGGATGTATCTCAATATATAAAGGATTGTTAAGTCCTTCTCAGTTAAGAGACTTTCTGATCCAATGGTTAAATTGAAAGAGTAAATGATATGTTCACATATACAACTATACTTTTCAAATTTTTAGATCTATTGTAAGCTCATAATACCTTTCTAATTAATGCTTCTTTTCAATAGCTTTGCTCCACTTCTTTCTGCTTGGTGATGTTGTGCTTCTCTATTGCTTGGTGTCTGCAAAAATCTTTAGCTCTTTCCTCAGCTTGATTGATCAAGACTGTGTGAAGTCTTTCACCAGTTTCTCTTCAACATCCTCTTCTCTATTCACCCCTAATTCACAATGAATTAGTTTGTCTCTTTTTAGACATGATTTCACCATTTCTCAGTTCTTGACTTTCTTGTTCTTGGCGGTATCTGTAATTCTAGCCAATCTTGCTTTAAAGCTATACTTCAATTTTATCCCATAGATTTCTCTTTGACAACTGGAATAAAACAACTTTAAATCTCTTGCTTATCTCTGGCTTTAACTGTCGATAAAAACAATATTAAAAACCAATTAACTCCCTCTTTAGCTCTTACCAGCTAAATATTTTGTTGTTTCTAAACTTCAATTCTTTTCGGTGTTTAACTCTTTGTTAGCTTCAGTCAACACTTCAGTTCTCCTTGGGCATCTCCATCAAGGTTGTCATTCTATCGGGGTTTTCTATCCGTCGAGAAACACTGTGAATTTCTACTCATTGGGTAACACTGTGATTATTCTCATCAACAATGCTTGTGATTCTTCTCATTGGTAATTCTTGCTTGGGTAGCACTGTGACTTTCCTCTTGGGTTTCTCTATCCGTCAAGGTGCACTGCCCATTGGTGTTTGTATTTTTTATTCTCTAAAGTCTTTGACACTATGTATATAGCCAATCAGATTATATAAAGTTGACATCAATGAAAATACAATACATTAACTGATTTAATGTCTTGCATTAACTTTCTATAGCTTGGTGATCATCAACTTAACATCTTCAAACATTCAATCAGTTATAGTTCATCAATCTCTCCCTTTGGCATTGATGGAAACACACTACATTATCACACTATATTATACTAATACAATATGAAATATATCAGTTTTAGTTCATCAATCTACCAATCTTATTTTTCTATAACCAATACAAATTTCTGCCTCTCAATAAGCTCATATAGCTTAGATTTGTTTCTTGCAGAGTGATTTCTTCAATATTCAATTGCTTCACTAGATAGATGTAGCAAATTTTGATTCTTTCTTTGATGTTGTCTCTCCCTTTGAATGTTCCTCTCCTTGATCGTCTCTTTTTCCTTTGACAACAATATAGATATATTCTCTCCCTTTTGATATTCTCTCCATTACAGGTTACATTTCTCCCTTGGGATATTTTCTCTCCCTTTGATGGATATTTCATATGTATTGATAAACTCTCTTCTTTAGATCTTCTCAGGATACTCTCTCCCATCTTGATATAATATTCTCTCCCTTTGACAACAATGCCAAAGTAAACATTGATCATACCAAAGTTGTATCCTTTCATCCTTTTATAATATACTCCTTGAATTTCCCTATCCATCAACAATATAGTGACTCTAGTGTTCAGTGCAGATATGTACCTTTCTATGTACTAATGTATATGTGCAGTCCATTTATTTTTTCTTGCATCAACATGAATGATATTCTGATTGTTTGTAGGCTGATGCAACCTTCTAGTCAGCTTACTAACCAATAGACAAGGGTCAGACCCCTAGTCTCTTTCTCAAGTACTCAAATGTATATTTAGGCAATAGCTTTGTGAATATATCAAGTAATTGTTCCTTGGATTGAACATATTCTAGTATCACTTCTTTCTCTTGCACTTGTTCTCTTAAGTAATTATACTTGATAGAAATATACTTTGTCTTAGCATGCATGATTGGATTCTTAGAAATGTTTATTGAACTAGTATTATCACTGGTTCAAGAATCTTCATATTCATACCTTCCGAAAGTTGTTTGATCCATGCAATATTAGAGAAGTTTATAGTAGCAGCCACATATTCTTCTTCTATAGTAGATTGTGAGATGCATCCTTTCTTCTTGCTAATCCATGTAACAAGTTTTTCACCCATGAAGAATGCTCCTCCAGTTGTGCTCTTTCTTTCATCTAAGTTTCCAGCCCAATCAACATATATATAGACTTAAAGCTCAAATTTGTTGTCTCCTTTATACCGTAAGACATAGTCCTCAGTGTTCCTTAGATATCTCAGAATTCTCTTGACAGCAGTCATGTGTGATTCTTTGGTATTAGTAGATAATCTTGCAACTATTCCAATTGCATGTGATATATCTAGTCTAGTATGAACAACATACATTAGTATTCCAATCATTGATCTATACAAGGTCTGATTTACCTCATTTGATTTGTCTTCTTTTTTCATCTTGCATCTGGTTGCCATAGGTGTTCCAACTGGGTTGGAATCTTCCATCTTGAATATCTTCAATACTTCCTTGAAGTATTTGGATAGTGTGATATATATGTCTACATCTTGTTGAAGAATCTGTAGACCAAGAAAGATTTTTATCTCCCCAAACATCGACATCTCAAACTCTTTTCTCATTTCATTAGAAAAATATTTACATGACATATCTTTACCCCCAAATATGATATCATCAACAAATATTTCAGCAATTAGAATATTATCATCAATATCTTGTTTTAAATACAAATTATTATTTTCACTTGTTCTTACAAATCCTATGCTTATGAGATAGGAGTGAAGTCTTTCATACTAGGCTCTAGGTGCTTGTTTTAATCCATACAAGGCTTTGTGCAGTCTACATACCATGTTCCTCCTATCTGGATCAACACACCGTGATGGTTGTTCAATGTATACCTCTTCTTCTAGTATTCCATTTAGGAATGCAAATTTGACATCCATTTGGTATACCTTGAATCCTTTGAATGCAGCATAAGCAATTAAAATTTGATGATATGTAACAATTGAATGTTTGATAATGTTAATTTGAAGATAATGCAGGTGATTAAATTAGCTAATGGACTGTATTGTCATTGATGTCAACTTGATATCATCTATACGGTCATGTACATAATGCCAAAGACTTCAGAGAACCAAAGGAACCAAAGTTATGATTTCAGCAATACATAAAATTCAAGTATTCACTAAGTGAAAAACAACATCGATGGAGTGCACACCGATGGACAGAGAAAAGAAGAGCAGTCATAGTGATACCCGATGATTAGAAGCATAGTGTTGCTTGATGAAGCAAAACCATAGAATTCCCAACAAGCAAAGTCAGAAGGTTGCCCGACAAGTAAAAATCCAATGATGCCTAATGGACGGAGATCACAAAGCTAACTAGAGTCTCGTCGATGGATTAGTCAGTTGTCATCGACAACTAACTGCAGTGGTGACTGACAGAACAGAGAGTTTAGAAAATGATAAAATATCTAGCTGGCAGAGCTAAATATAGACTTAAATGGTTGTCTAATTTGTTTTATTTGACCAGAGATAAAGTGATTGATTTAAAGATGATTTGTATAGTTGGAAAGAAGATATCTACTAGACAAATCAAGAGTTATGTTTTAAACCTAATTGGCTGGATTATTTATCACGCCAAGAATCAAGAACCAAGAAATAATGAATATTATGTCTATATAAGAGACAAGATTAATTAATTTATGAATGGGATTAAGGGGAGTAAATAGAAAGAGGATGATGAAGAGAAACTGATGAAGAACAACTTCATGCAGTGCTGATCAAACAAGCTGAAGGAGAGCTAAGGAATTCTGCAGACAACCGACGAACAATGAGCACAACATCACAGAGAAGAAAGTGTGGAGCACAAGGATTGAATTAATACATTGGCTAAGGTGCTAATGTACTTAAATAGATCTGAAAATCTGCAATTCAAGTTGCAATATGAATAGGTCATAGTGTTTCAATTTAACCATTAAAGCATCAAGTCTCTTAACCAAGCAGGACTTAACAATCTTCTATATATTGAGGTACATCTCAAGGAGTGCCAAAAAGGTTGATTCATGAAAGTAGCATTGGACTTTCCCGATACCTATTGACAGTCTAAGAAGGAGGTTGATTCAAGGATGGTAGCAATAGATGCCTGATACTAAGTGACAACCTCTATGTATAAAATCCTCTAACAAGGTTGCACTTAACAGTGTGTTTGTAACCTTTAATAGGGCTGGCTCCTAACAGGGCTCACTTTAGAAGAGTAAAAATTTGAGGTACCGGTCCCAGTGGTTTTTCCCTTAATAGGGTTTCCAAGTTAAAATTCATGTGTTATGTGTGTATGATTCATTTCTTTACTATTTTACATCTTACATAGCTAACTCTGGATTGATCGGTATACTCTTCTTATTTACTGAGTTTTGGTAAATAGTTATACTGCTTATCGGTAATCAAGAAAGAATAAGGATTGGCAGAGAAAATTGACAGATAGTTAATCATTATTAGTATTTCATGGCATGTATCTTGTAGGGACATAATAATCTAATATTTATTGATTGGTGATTAAGATTGAAGGATAAATTTTTGAGGCCACTGATTCACCCCCCCCCCTCTCAGTTATTACTAAAAAATGGTATCAGAGCTTGTGTGCTTAGAAAGGAAGGATTAAAGACCTAAGTCAAGATCACAAGATGAATAGATGAGATGTGCCTAAGTTAAACAAAGACAACTTTGCTTCATGGAAAAGTAGGATAAGACTCCACTTATCAAGTATTGGTAATGATGTTACTCAATTCCTAGATACTAAATATGTGTTTCCCACAGGAGTATTAATAGTAGATCAATTGAGAGATAAGCATGAGAAAAATTGCATGGTCATAGAGATTTTTTCCTCACTCTCTAATGTTGAATTTGAAGATGTCAAAGATTTAAAAACTGCAAAGAAGATGTGGGACAAACTCAAACTTGTACATGGAGGTGATACAAATGTTCTGAGAGCCAAGGCAGGAAGACTTAGATGAAAGTTTGATGATCTCAGAATGAAATAAGGAGAAAATATCACACAGAATAGCACAAGAATCAAAGAAGTAGTCAATGCTATACGAGGAGTCAGAGGTACACTTGAAGAGGAGATAGTGGTAAGTAAAATCTTAAGAACCTTACTGCATGTATATGATATTAGAGTTTCTTCCATTCAAGAAATGAGAGTAGTAGCAAACAATACAGTCACTCTTGATAGTTTAATTGGTGGACTGATTTAATTTGAGATGAATAACTTTGATAATAGTGTCTTACCAAACTTAGAGTTCACATTTAAATCTTCTATGAGAATAAGAAAATCAAGTCATAGACACACATATAGAAGAGATAGTGAAAGTGAAAGTGAAGAAGAAGATCTAGATGAAATAGAAGCACTTGTGGATAGAAGAATGTAGAGAGGAAAAGGTAAATACAAAGGAAAGTTACCACTTGTATGCTTTAATTGTAAAGAGATTGGACACTTTTTGCAAGATGTCCTAATAGAAGAAAAGATGACAGAGTTAATGACAAATATTTTGAGAAGAAATCCGACAGAGGTGATAACAAAGATTACATAAGTTATCGACAATCAGAAATAAGAGATACTCGAGACTACAAAGACAAAGGAAAGAAAGCTAGCTACCTAGCTTCTTGCAAAGATGAAGATACTGACACCAAACTTGATGAAGACATTGAGATGGTGTTTGTGGCTGTGAAAGATGATTCAGATGAAGATGAAAGGTATGTAGATACTACACTCATATCTAAGGTTAGGAAGAATGACATCTAGATTATAGATAGTGGCTATACTCACCACATGACTGGTGACAAAGAAAAATTTAACACTTATGAGTATTATAATGGTGGTACAGTAAGAATGGGTAATGATGCACCTTGTCCAGTTGAAGGTAAAGGAACTATAATATTGAATAACTTGATTAAATGTGAAAATTCTTATTGGGTAAAAGGATTGAATTATAATCTATTGAGTGTTTCTTAGCTGAATAATTCAGGTCACAGAGTATCATTTGATAATAAGAAGGCAAAGATCTTCAATGAATCAGGAAGATTGATTGGTACTGGTGAACAGACAAAAGGTAACTTATTCTATCTGAATGATACTAACACCACTTGCCTAATGGCTAGAAATGAAGACATATGGTTGTGGCACAAAAGATTGTGTCATGTGAATTTTGACAACATGATGAAAATAAGCAGAAGGAGAAATGTAAGAGGCTTACCGACGATGTCAAAGCTTGACAACATCATGTGTAAAATTGTCAAAAAGGTAAGATGACAAAGTCTAGCTTCAAAAGTAAAACCCATACATCTGATGATATTCTAGAATTAGTCCATACTGATCCATGTGGATCAATGAGGACAAAGAGTTATTATGGAGATAGATATTTTATTCTCTTTGTTGATGATTACTCTAGAATGAGGAAAATTATGTTTCTAAAAGACAAATCTGAAGCATTCAAGATGTTTAAATGGTATAAGGCTATGGTAGAGAAACATAGTGGTAAGGATTTGAAATGCTTGAGATCAGATAGAGGAGGCGAGTTTATATCAGATGAATTCACTAACTTATACAATGAGCGTGGTATAAAAAGATAGGTTTCTACACCAAGAATACCACAACAAAATGGGATTGTTGAGAGAAGGAATAGATCCATAGTTGATTGTGCTAGAACACTGATGATAGAGAAAGGCATCACCCAAATATTCTAGAGGGAAGTTTTCAGTACTGTTGTCTACACATTAAATAGAGTACAATTGAATAAGGACACAAAGAAGACACCTTATGAGCTATGGTATGGTAAAACACCTAATGTAAGTTACATCAAAATATTTGGTAGTCAATGTTATATCTTAAAGGATGATAGAAATGGAAAGCTTGATGCCAAGAGTGATGAAGGTATATTTCTAGGGTATTCCACCAAGAGAAAGGCTTATAAATGTCTTATTAAGGCTTCTAACAAAATTGTTGAAAGTGAAAATGTGAAGATAGATTAATTTGCAAAAAAGAATGAGCTGGAAAGCACAAAAGAACCAGAGGACTACAACAAGTTTGTATACTGTGAAGAACCTAACACTCTACCCAAGCAACAGTGATTAATTCTAGAGCAACATAATATTGTAACTGACGGTCAAGATAATAATCAAAATAATGTACAGAGTGATGAAGAATAGAATGAAGGACAAAATGATGATCAAGATGATAGACAAAGAGCTGAACCAGTTCTTGCCATATATGTAAGAAGGAACCATCCAAAGATCCAGATCATAGGAGACAAGTTGTTTAATTTGTGAGTTTGAACCAAAATCTGTCAATGCTACACTTGATAATGAAGAATGGATAAGTGCTATGAATGATGAGATCGAGAAGATTGAGAAAAGTAATACATGGTCACTTTTACCAAGACCAGATGACAAGAATGTCATCGGTACTAAATGGATATTCAGGAAGAAGTTGAATGAGAATGGAGAAGTCACAAGAAACAAAGCAAGACTAGTATGCAAGGGGTATGCACAAGAGGAAGGTATTGACTATGGAGAGACCTTTGCACCCATTTCTAGGCTAGAAGGTGTAAGAATACTACTTGCTTATGCTACATCCAAAGGATTCAAGATATACCAGATGGATGTCAAGTCAACATTCCTAAATGGAATACTTGAAGAAGAGGTATACATTAAGAAACTAGAAGGGTTTGTAGATCCAGACAAGAGAAACATGGTATGTAGACTTCATAAAGCCTTGATTGGATTAAATCAAGCTCCTAGAGCCTGGTATGAATGACTTCATTCCTTTCTTATAAGTATTGGATTTGTAAGGACTAGTGAAAACAATAATCTTTATTTGAAGGAAGATACTAATGCTAACACTTTGATTGCTGAAATATTTGTTGATGACATCATATTTGGAGGCAATGATATG
>MU225691.1:499581-520335 GCA_018584345.1 Thuja plicata
TTTGAGATGTCTATGTTTGGAGAGATCAAGTTCTTTCTTGGTCTATAGATCTTGCAACAATGTGAAGGTATTTTCATTACACAGTCCAAATACATTAAAGAGGTCCTGAAAATATTCAAGATGGAAGGTTCCAAACCAGTTGGAACACCGATGGCTATTGGATGTAAGTTGACAAAAGAGGATAAGACATCAGAGGTAAATCAAACTTTGTACAGATCAATGATTGGAAAACTCATGTATGTTGTACACACTAGACCAGATATTGCACATGCAGTAGGAATTGTTGCTAGATTTTTTGCTAACCCGAGGGAATCACATATGACTGTTGTGAAAAGAATTTTAAGATATCTAAAGAATACCAAAGAATATGACTTATGGTATAGAAGAGAAGGAAAATTTGAACTTAAGGTGTTTACTGATGCTGATTGGGCTGGAAATCTTGATGATCGGAAGAGCACAACTGGAGGAGCATTTTTTATGGGTGACAGACTTGTCACATGGATTAGAAAAAAGCAAGGATGCATCTCTCAGTCTACTATAGAAGCAGAGTATGTTGCTCCTGTTGCAAATTGCTCAAATATTGCATGGATCAAACAGTTGCTAGAAGGTATGCATATGAAGATCTTAGAAATAGTAATTATCTATTGTGATAACACCAGTGCAATAAACATTTCCAAGAATCCAGTCATGCATGCAAAGGCTAAACACATTGCCATCAAGTATCATTATTTGAGAGAAAAATTTCAAGAAAAAGAGGTGATACTTGAGTATGTGCAATCAAAATAACAATTAGCTGATATCTTCACCAAGCCACTGCCCAGGGATACATTTGAGTACATGAGAAAGAGACTAGGGGTCAAACCCTTGTCTACCAGTCAGTAAAATTACCAGAAGGTTGCATCAGCCTACATATTTTTAGAATATCATTAATGTTGATGCAAGAAAAGAGATGAAATTCAAGGCTACATCTATATATAGACAACTATATATCATCACCGAGCACCAAAGAATATTATTGTATTGCTGATGGATAAGGGAAATTCAAGGAATATATTAAGGATGGAGAGAAATGATTGTTTGACATTAATGTAAGGTATTTGTGAGATATTTGTTTGGCATTGTTTTCAAAGGGAGAGAGATTATCCATATTATCACATTCTTTATAAAAGGGAGAGAGATTACCCATTATCACATTACTCCAACAGGGAGAGATTATATCCTTAGGGAAATAAATTGTATGGAAAGATTATACAAAGGGAGAGATGCTGACATGAAAAGAGAAGAACAATCAAGGGAGAGAAATTGACACAAGAAGAGAGAACAACACATCACAAGACAGAGAGATGCAAGAATCAAATCTAAGCTAAAATAAGAGCTTACCGATGGTCAGACATTTATCGGTTAACAAAACAAAAAGATTGGTACTTTGATGAATCTCAACTGTTGTATTTCATATTATATTAGAAATGGTATAGTGTGATAATATATTATGTTTCCATCAATGCCAAAGGGAGAGATTGATGATATGTAACTGATTGAATGTTTGATAATGTTAAGTTGAAGATAATGCAGGTCATTAAATTGGTTAATGGACTATATTTTCATTGATGTCAACTTGGTATCATCTGTATGGTCATGTACATAATGCCAAAGACTTCAAAGAACCAAAGGAACCAAATTTATGCTTTCAAAAATATATAAAAGTCAAGTATTCACTAAGTGACAAAAAACACCGATAGAGTGCACACCAACGGATAGAGAAAAGAAGAAAAATCACAGTGATACTCGAGGATCAGAAGCATAGTGTTGCCTGACAAAGAAAAAAAATAGAATGCCTGACGAGTAAAATCCCAATGATGCCCAATGAATAGAGATCATGAAGCTAACTGGAGTCTCACCAATGGATCAGTTAGTTGTCACTGAAAACTACCTGCAATGGTGGTCGACATAATAGATAGTGCAGAAAATGACAAAATATCTAGTTGGCAGAGCTAAATATAGACTTAATTGGTTGTCTACTTTGTTTTATTTGACCAGAGATAAAGTGATTGATTTAAAGATGATTTTTATAGTTGGAAATAATATATCTATTGTATCATCTTAAAATGGAAGCACTTCCATTTTGATATCTTTAGCACCCTCATTTAGTATGCTAGCATATTAGATTTGCATTTAGGATACATTTGTGCTTGATTCTGCATGTTTAGGTGAAATTAGGGTTAGGATCTTGTGGATCCTCCTAGATTTCCCTCTCCATGACTCTTTTCTCTAGGTAGGATATATGTATTGGTCCTCCTAGGCCTCATCCTATTCTCTCTCTAGGCCTCTAGGCCTTCTTAAACATTCTGAAATATTCCCTCACCTTCCTAGGTCCCTGGCTGACCTAGGAATCCTACAGATACTTTCTAGTGACCTATCTAAAACCTCAGGTCAGGGTTGAGGTCAACCTTGACCTAGGTTAGGGTCAAGGTCAACCTTGACCTAGGTTAGGGTCGAGGCTGACCTTGACCTAGGTCAAGGGTGAGGTTGACTTAGACCTTTGTCGGGTGTTGGTCCCCGCTTTCAAATCTGGAGCTTATCGGGGTCCAAAACTTAACATAGGTCCTTGGGCTTGGATGCGGAAGTGTTTTCTCTAATATTTGAATTAATATATCCCCTCCTTGGTTGGTGATTATAATTGGACCATGGTTCAGGGTGAAATTTGAATTTGGGTCCCTTGCATTGCCCTAGGCGGCCTATATTGATATCTTTATATAAACACTCTCTTTTGCCTTCATTTCATGATGGAAGAAAATAGGGAGATGACATGATGAAACGATGATGAAAAAAAGAAAGAGGATGATATAGAAGGACAAGCTAGGATGACATATTATACTTTCAATCAAGCATTTTGAGGACAAGCTATTATGGATCTTCATTGAAGCAAGAAGGCACTCTCTTTAGATCTACTATTCTCAACATTCAAGCATTCAAAGGACATTATCATGGGGTAGCAATTATGGATTGTGAGTTGATGGGAATACTTTAGCCTTGGGGGCTTGGTATGCTTTCTTTTTCATATTCAAATCTATGCATTGCTTTCTCACTTCTGTGTTATGTTAGGATCATTAATCTCGAAGATTAGATCTTGATATTGCATATTTAAAGACTCTTTTCAAAAGAGCAATACACACACACACATACATTCTATATTCAACTATTCATGGAGGTGGAGATCAAAAAAATGGGGGTTTGACTAAGGAAAAACCCTATATAGCCACCCCAAAACCCCTCTTTCAGATATTTGCAGGTGCTATTTTTGGGAGTTACAGGTACAGAACAACATATTTGAGACCAGATTTGGATACCCTTTTCAGTGAACTACCGGGATCTAAAAATAGATTCTTTGTCAAGGTAGCATAGGTCAGGGTCAACATTATTGGGTCAGCGGTGAAATTTGTGGGTCAGGGTCAACCTTTTTCACAAGACGGTGTTGGATCGGGAAAAGATTTCTGGATTTTGTTTGTCTCTGTGTTCCAGTTCTGGATCATATTTCAGTTTTTCCAAAAAAAATCTACAGACCTCAAAAAATGAGTTTTTCCAGATCTACTATGTTATGAGGTAGGTATCTTATCTGACTATTCTTTGCAAGATTTCCTCCATTCTTTATTATAATAATTAAATGTAAGAGACTGAAATTGGACCTAGGACCTCTTTCCTTATGCAATTCTCATTATGCAAATCTTACATAGGAGATCCTTTACAATCCAAATTTAGATCTTACATTTTGGTGAACCCGTGATAGACAACTCTTTCTTTTCCTTGGTGTTAGATTTACATTTCAGTTTACATATTGCATGAGCATAGAAATAGATTTATTTTTCCTCGCATTTATATTTCAAAAAAATAAAAATCACAAAATTACTTTAAAAATACAAAAACATTTACATGTTTCATGCTTGTAGTGCTTCCTTGTGTTCAACATGTATGATTTTTGTTTTGAATACTTTGATGAGGATTTTGTTGTACAAAGTGATAGATCCCTTAATGAGGTACATGGAAGTGAGAACGCAAATGGTTCAAATGAGATCTCCATGGATCCCATTCCTATCTCATCCTTCTCCACAATCTCTCCAATTGACCTTTACCATAGAGTGTATGCATAGTTGCCTTCATATTCCTCTATTTTCAATATTGAGACACCTAAAATGATATTTCCTAAACCTTTGATGATGGTAAAAGGGTGTCCTCAAATAACTATTAAGGGTAAACCCAGAGATCCTTTGGATTTCTTTGATAACACAGATTCTGTTTCACATGCTTATCTCACACGAAATAATCCCCAACCTACTGTCCCAGCTACTTTACCTCCTTCCCAACCTACGCTTCCTCGAGCACCTAGGTTACCTTCTTCCTTTAAGGAATATGACTTAGTGGAACAGTTATGCGCTACTCCAGCTAAGATATCTTTATGGGAATTACTTCAAACTTATCCTACATATCATGAGGCATTGCAAAAGCTTTATCTACTCTCCCCACTATGCCTCCTAATCAAGATAACATTAATTCATTTTTGGAGTGCATGCATACTATGCCTTTTGTACCTCCTATTGTGTTTTTTGATGATGATTTACCTACTGTTGAGGTACAAAATCAATATGATGCTCTTATGGTTGTTGTCTCTATTAATCAGAGTATCATTCATAGAACATTGATCGATAATGGATCTAGGCTTAATGTTTGTAGCATGGATATGCTTAGGGAAATTAAGGTCGATCTTACAACTATTCAATCGGATAATATTCCTATTTATGGATTTGATAATATTGCAAAGAAAAATTTGGGTATTATTACTCTACCTATTAAATTTGGTCATGTGCTTCTCTACACTCCTATCCATGTTATGCCAGGACCACTCAATTATAACATTTTATTAGGATGACCTTGGTTACATACTATGCATGTAGTTCCTTCTACTCTTCATCGCAAGGTTAGGTTCATTTATAACAATCTGATGTACACACAACATGCGGATGATGCACCAAATCCTTTCCTGAATGCAGAATATGATAAGGTTCCTGAGCCTATACAACCTGTAACAAAACCTGAGCAACCACCTGAGGTTAAACAAGATGAGATTCCATCTTCTTCCCTGACGGAAGATGATTGGGTAACATTGGATTTTAATCCTACTTTCCTAGGAGAATATAAAGTCTCAGATTTGGAATTTATGAAAGAAAAAACTGAGTTTGAAAAACAAGTTTTTATTCCATCTCCTCTTTCTAAGGAATAAAAAGTAACTTTGTTGCTACTACTCACGATGAAACAATTGAGGCAATAAAACCAGATTGCTATGACATTGTGACATATGCTGCTCCTTTAACTCAATCTGATATGGATGACAGATATGGTTCTGGTTATCATTTACTCAGGAAATTAGGATTTAATGGAAAATCTTGTGGTAAATATGAACAAGGTATATAGGTACCCTTGGATAATGAAGGCTGTAATTATACTTATGGGTTAGGATTCAAACCTTATAGACAACCATCAAATTTTCCTCTTAATGTTAATCATATTTGTGGTGGACATTTGAAATTGGTTAATCTGCTTCTCCTTGACATGGATCAAAAGCGTATTTTGGACATTTTTCCTAAGGATGAAGCCCTCACTGATTTTTTAGGAGCCTACAAAGATCTACCTACATTTCATCATAAAAGGAGAAAGCATTATTGCCTGATTAGTGAAGCCTATTTTGGAGAACATGATGAATTGGATATTTCCCCTTTGCCAATAGATTCTCCCATACAAAGTAATTTATTAATAACTGAGACCATTGACGTTCAATTGGATGAGAATGATGTTGAAAGAACAATCAAAATTGGAAAGTGTTTGAGTCAAGATGAACATGATCAAGTGGTTTCTCTTTTACTAGAATATAAGGATATCTTTGCTTGGACATATTCAAATATGCCAGGTATAGACCCTAAGATTGTTACTCATAATATTGTTCTTAAACCTAATGCTAAACCTGTGAAACAAAAGATTTGCAAGATGAATCTGCACATTGCATTGCTAGTTAAAGATGAAATTGAAAAATTATTAGGTGTCGGATTCATCCGCTCTATTGATTATTCTGAATGGATTTCCAATATTGTGGTTGTTTCTAAGGGAGAAAATAAAATAAGAATGTGCACTGATTTTTGGGATTTAAATAAAGCATCCTTAAAAGATGACTTCCCACTACCTAATATTGACATGATTATGGATTCAACAGCAGGTCATGCCTTATTATCTTTTATGGATGGATTTCTGGGTTATAACCAAATTTTTATTCCTATTGAGGATCAAATTAAGACCGCATTTATTACACCTTGGGGGACATTATGTTGGGTCATGATGCCTTTTGGATTAAGAAATGTGGGAGCCACTTATCAACGTGTCATGACTTTGATTTTTCATGATTACATTCATAAGATTTTGGAAGATTATATGGATGATATCTTGGAAAAATCTATACAAAGAGAAGATCATGTGTTCATTTTAAGACAAATATTTGAAATAATTAGGAGTTACAACATGAGGTTATATCCTAAGAAATGTCCTTTTGGAGTGGATTCTGGAAAATTATTAGGATTTATTATTTCTAAGCGAGGCATAGAAGTTGATACTGAGAAGATTGATGCTATTGTTAAGATGCCTCCTCCTAAGAATATCTCTCAATTACGTAGTTTTCAAGGTAAAATACAATCTATTTGTCGATTTGTTTCTAACCTAGCTAATAGGACTGTTCCTTTTACTTCTTTACTCACAAAAGATACCACTTTTTCTTGGAACCAGGAATGTAAGAAATATTTAAAGCAATTTAAGGAATATCTCGCTAATCCTCCTATCTTACAACCTACTCAATTCATTAAACCCTTTTATCTATATACTTCTGCTACTTCCAATGTAGTGAGCGCATTGTTGGCTCAACATGAAAGTGAAGGAAAGGAAAGACCAGTATATTATATTAGTAAGACCTTGTTGGACTATGAAACACGATATACTCAACTAGAATGACAATACTTGGCTTAGTTTATGCTTGTCAAAAACTCTGGCATTACTTGTTGAATGCTGAAGTCAATCTGATTGTTAAATTCAATCCTTTAAAACACCTTTTTCAAAAACTGATCTCTCTAGCTGATTAGCAAAGTGGGTGATGTTGCTTACAGAATTTGATCTCAATTTCATCCTTCAAAAGTCAATTAAAGGACAAGCTTTAACTGATTATTTAGCTGAAGCTTCTTGTCCTTATTCTAATACAACTATTACCGTAGTATAATTCCCCGATGAGAATATATTGGCAATCAAACAAGAAGATGTTTGGGAGTTATATTTTGATGGTTCTAGATGCAAGATAGGTTTTGGGGTGGGCATTATCTTGATCCCTCCTACAAAGAAACCGATACCTATGTCATATAAATTAACTTTTCCTTGTACTAAAAACATTATGGAGTATGAAGCTCTTATAGCTGGCTTATGGGCAGCTTCATCCCTTCATATTAAAAACTTAGAAATTCACGGGGATTTGCAATTGATTGTGGAACAAATCAAAGGAGGTTATCAAACTAAGAATGATAAGATGATGCAATATCAAGATTTGGCTCTGGATATTCTTTCATAATTCTCTTCTTACACAATTCAAACTTTACCTAGGAAATATAATTGACACGCAGACGCCATGGCAAGCGTGGCTTCTTTGGTTTGTCTTGAGAACAATGACAAAGACTTTCAATTTACTATACACACTCTTAAATCCCCTACAATTTATGATAAAGTTACTATTGATTGTTGTAACTTGCATTTAGATGAATAGTATTCATATGTCTTTCATTTTTTGAAAGATAATACTTTTCTTGAATCAGAAACAAGAAACACATGTAATCATATTAGAAAATTGGCAGACCGTTATATTATTTTAGGGGAAACACTTTACAAATGTTCTTACAATGGTTTACTATTAAGATGTCTTAGAAAAACCAAAGTACCTATAGCTTTAGTAGAAGCTCATTCTGGTTCTTATGGAGGACATTTTGGTGGGAAATCTTTAGTCAATAAACTTCTTAGAATGGGATACTACTGGTAAACAATGGAGCAAGATTCATTTACATTTGTCAAAAATAGTCCTCAGTGTCAAAAACATGGTAATTTAATTCATGCTCTTGCTCATGAGATTCGTAATCAAGTTTCTCTGTGGCCTTTTAGCATTTGGGGTTTTGACCTTATTGGAAAAATCTCACCAGCTTCTTCTCAAGGACATACGTACATTCTCACAGCTACAGATTACTTTACAAAATGGGTAGAAGCTATCCCTCTACATTCTACTACTACAGATGTTATCTGTGATTTCATCCTTAACCATATTATAGCACAATTTGGTATTCCTTCAATGATAGCTTTGGATAATGGCACTTCCTTCGAGAACAAAGAATTCACAAAATTCATGGAGAAATATCGTATACAACATAGATTTTCTACTCCCTACTACCCTCAATCTAATGGTCAATCTGAAGCATTGAATAAGGTCATTGAACAAATAATAAAGAAAATAGTTAACAAACATGCAAAAGATTGGCATACACAACTTACTTATGCTTTGTGGGCTTATAGGACTAGTGTTCATACGGCCTCCGACACTTCACCTTATAATATTTTTTATGGTACTGACACTATTATGCCTTTGGAATTAGAAATACAATCTTTGCGTGTTTCATTTCATGGGATTATTGATAAAGATACTTTCCGGGAACAATGATTACAAGAATTAGAAATTTTAGATGAACAACAAATAAATGCTTTGGAACACATTAAGGCCTATCATAAATCACTTTAGAAACAATATAATCACAAGGTGATTGAACGATCATTCTTGGTAGGTGATTTAGTCTTATATGAAAACCAAAGAAATGTGAATGCTTTACCTGGTGAGAAAGGAAAATTTAGTCCAAATTGGCTTGGAGCCTTTGTGGTAATTGAGGATTTTACTTCAGGTGCTTATAAAATTACTGATATGAATGGTATTCCTCTCAAGGAACCATTAATATTATGCATCTCAAACGTTATTTTCCCTAATTCATTTCTCTTTATGTATGTATGTGTTCCTTATAGAATAATTATTTTATAAGTTATGTAAATTAGAATACATTCATACATATTTTCCTTTCCTCTTTCTTGTGTTAAGTTTTGTGCATTGATGAAAATAAAGGTAATCAACCATAGAACTAATTGTTCAATGACAAATTTTTCTTCATAAATAAACTTCTTCTGAGTTTGGTACATAGGTGGCACATGTGCCATATCTATCAATCTCTATCTCTATGCTTTGAAGGTCAATGGATCCCATCTCTCTTAGATTTGTGGTGTGAGGCTGAGGATCTTAGAATGGTAGTCCGTGTGTGACTCCTCGATATGCTCATCTCATGGACCCGCTCCTAGGCTCTTTGTAGATTGGTCATCAATTTCTCTTCTCTTTCTTTGCATAACCTCAGTTCTCGTTGTACACATAGGAAGATATATGCATGCCTTACAGGATCCCTTTGTCCTATAAGGGACTCTCTCTTGCTAGCTAGCAGTTGGTAGGATATACATGTATCCTTTAGAACCTCAGATACAAAACTCCTCTATTCCACTACGCTCGCTACAAAAATTCAAATGTAAAACTTCTGTAAATACTTCTTCTAGAAAAAATATTTGTTCAAAACATTCTAAAAACTATATCATACCTGGATCTCCTACTTGGGTATCACCAAAGGATCTAGATGGTGGGGGCATAGAACAACTACTCTCTCCTTGCTCAATCTATCTAGGCCTAGGTGGTGGTGTCTCTTTGTGCACTCGAGGATGTCGTCATGATCTTAAAGGTGAAACATAGACTGCCTGATCACCGGTCCCTGTACTGTGGCCTGGGGGAACCTCCTCTACTCTCTCCTCCTCCATGGGATCTCTCTCAAATGGAGGTTCCTCCTCATCTCTCTGATCCTCCTCCTCTCCTACTAGTATGTCATCTCCTTGGTGGTTCCTCTCTGAAGGACTTGGATCACCCACGGGGTAGTCATCGGGGAAGATAGGATGGGTCCCCTGTAAACTCCAGTATCTAATATATTCTCTACTAACACCTGCATAGGATATCTCAGGGGCTACCTCTATATCCTCAGTCTCATTTGTCTCACTATCTACAATGTCAGCTATTGTAGGTTGGTGTATGGTACTGGGTCTCTGATATTATCTCATCAAATAGGTGTACCAAGGTACTATCTAAGGGACCCCCTATATCAAACCAAACTATCTCATCACCCTATCATAGTAATATGGAATCATGACATGATTTGTAGGACCTTCTAGCAACTTGCGCTACTGTGAATCTCTCAACTGATGTCAAGTATCTGGCCACTCTATCATCTAAAAATAAGGTCTCCATATCACATCTATACCTAGTATACAGTCAAGGCATACTCTCCAAAAGAGGATATCTTCGTACTTCTAGACATCTGCTAGCAGATATGCAAAGGCTCTTAGTGTGCTTGCATCTATCATCATAGGAGTACCTTGTGGTTGTGTACATGTGTAATGCTCAAACATACAAACCTGTAGCAAGGTGCACACTATAAGGCTCTCCCACTAGTATCTCACTAACTGACTCAACTCATGATAAAGATGAGCCAACATGTTGCAGCCCCATGAGATTATGACCCTGTCACTCTCCATCCTGCGTATAAGATGGGTGAATGGTGCTAAAAATACTATACCCTTTGTGTTGGGCACTACAACCAAAGCAAGTATACATAGCATCACTCTCTGTACCAAAGGTGTCGGGCCTGCTAGTATGGCTTCTAGGGAAATCTGATCCGATCGGGTCCTCATCTATGGTACTTGTCCCAAACAATACTCCATATCTACAAAAATGTTGAGAGTACCCCGCAGTACTCTTGGTATGACAGGCTCGCCTTAGATCGAAATTCATAGGATCCTATACACATCCTCCAGTGTGATCATAATCTCTCCTGATGGAAGATGAAAGGAACAAGTATCATCATCCCATCTCTCTATCATGGCTGATATCATGGACTGATAGAACCTCATCTATGGTAGGAATAATACCTAGTACAATCCCACATCTCTCAATAACTGTATCTCATCCTATTGTAGCTCTGAGATACTCCCTCTGACAGACAGTAGTAACCCTCTGAAGGGATGCTCTTGAAGATGGATTGGATCCTGTAAGCACAAACATGAATCATATTAATACTTCTTCATCAAACATTTACTTAACCCACTTGACCTAGTCAAGGTCAACCTTTTTGGGTCAAGGTCAACCTTTATGGGTAAGGGTTGACCTTATTGGGTCAGGGTCGAACTTTGTGGGTCAGGGTCAACATTCACCCCAAAAAGGACTGAACCTTCCCAGTCAGGGTCGACCTTTGTGGGTCAAGGTTGACATAACTGGGTCAGGGTTGAACTTTTTGGGTCAGGGTTGACCTATCTTGTATAACCATGAAATTTGCAATCACAGGCACTAGAAATAGGAAATTTACCTCAGGCAGTGGTTGTCTGCTAGCCAGGTGCTCTCTCAGGACCTCCATGCGGCTCGCTTGAAATTCCTCTCTTCGGCATCCTATCTCCTTTTCAAATCCTGTAAATGGTAAGAATGAGGAGGTAAGTATGTCTTCCTCTTATTTAAAAGCTATAAATTAGGGTTTTATTAGGGTTTCATTTGAAATTATTTAGGTTAAACTCAAATTTTCCCTTTATATGCATTTAGATAGACATCTATTCTTTTCATTATAGCTTGAGTTCGGTAGCTCCATTTTCAGTGCCATCAGAGGATTTGGAATCATGATTTAGATACCTAACCTCTTGAATCAATTTAGGAAGATTTAGGACCCTTCTAACTAGTTTACAAAAAGACTTTTTAACAAATTGCATATTTAGTGTATAGAAATTACCTTATCACCCTGTTTCATCTTCCATGAATTAGTAAGCCGACTCAGGGGGGCATAAGGGGCTCTATATACTTCTCAAGATCATCACAGTAAGACGTAGGATCTCTATGGATTTTCATTAACCTTGTGTGCTGCAGGTTGCAGATACTAATGGTTTCTTGCAGGATCTTTACATTGAGGCCTTGGCTATATTCTTTTTATACTTTATGATGTTTTCTTACTTTAGCTTGCATATTCATGTAGTGTCATATCTAGGCTAAAGTGGGGGATAAATGTACCATCTTAAAATGGAAGCACTTCCTTTTTGATAGGTTTAGCTCCATCATTTAGTATGTTAGCATATTAGATTTGCATTTAGGATACAATTGTGCTTGATTCTGCATGTTTGGGTGAAATTAGGGTTAGGATCTTGTGGATCCTCCTAGATTTCCCTCTCCATGACTCTTTTCTCTAGGTAGGATCTATGTATTGGTCCTCCTAGGTCTCATCCCATTCTCTCTCTAGGCCTCTAGGCCTTCTTAAACATTCTGGAATATTCCCTCACCTTCCTAGGTCCCCGGTTGACCTAGGAATCCCACAGATACTTTCTGGTGACCTACCTAAAACCTCAGGTTAGGGTCGAGGTTGACCCTAACCTAGGTTAGGGTCAAGGTCAATCTTGACCTAGGTCAAAGGTGAGGTTGACATAGACCTCTATCGGGTGTTGGTCCTCGCTTTCAAATCTGGAGCTTCTCGGGGTCTGAAACTTAAAATTGGTCCCCGGGCTCGGATGCAGAAGTGGTTTCTCTGATATTTGAATTAATATACCCCCTCCTTTGTTGGTGATTGTAATTGGATGATGGTTCAAGGTGAAATTTTAATTTGGGTCCCTTGCATTGCCCTAGGTGGCCTATGTTGAGATCTCTATATAAACACTCTCTTTTTCCTTCATTTCATGATGGAAGAAAATTGAGAGATGACATGATGAAATGATGATGCAAACAAGCAAGAGGATAATATAGAAGGACAAGCTAGGAGGACATATCATAATTTCAATCAAGCATTTTGAGGACAAGCTATTATGGATCTTCATTGAAGCAAGAAGGCACTCTCTTTAGATCTACTATTCTCAACATTCAAGCATTCAAAGGACATCATCATGGGGTAGCAATTACAGATTGTGATTTGATGGGAATAATTTATCCCTGGGGGCTTGGTATGCTTTCTTTTTCATATTAAAATCTATGCATTGCTTTCTCACTTCTATGTTATGTTAGGATCATTAATCTAGAAGATTAGATCTTGATATTGCATATTTAAAGACTCTTTTCAAAAGAGAAATACACACACATACATTCTATATTTAGCTATTCATGGAGGTGGAGATAACCAAAATGGGGGTTTGACTAAGGAAAAACCCTATATAGCCACCCCAAAACCCCTCTTTTAAGATATTTGCAGGTGTTGTTTTTGGGAGTTATAGGTACAGAACAACAGATTTGAGACCAGATTTGGATACCCTTTTTAGCGAACTACCAGGATCTGAAAATAGATTCTCAGTCAAGGTAGCATAGGTTAGGGTCAACATTATTGGGTCAACGGTGACATTTGTGGGTCAGGGTCGACCTTTTTCACAAGACAATGTCAGATCGGGAAAAGATTTCTGGGTTTTGTTTGTCTCTGCGTTCTGGTTCCAGATCATATTTTAGTTTTTCCAAAAACAATCTACAAACCTCATAAAATGAGTTGATCTACTATGTTATGAGGTAGGTATCTTATCCCATTATTCTTTGCAAGCTTTCCTCCATTCCTTATTATAATAATTAAATGTAAGAGTCTTAAATTGGACCTAGGACCTCTTTCCTTATGCAATTCTCATTAAGAAAATCTTACATAGGAGATCCTTTATAATCCAAATTTAGATCTTACATCTATGAGACAAATCAAGAGTTATTCTTTAAATCTAATTGGCTGGATTGTTTATCACGCCAAGAATCAAGAACCAAGAAACAATGAATATTATGTCTATATAAGAGACAAGCTTAATTCATTTACTAATGGGATTAAGGGGAGTGAATAGAAAGAGGATGATGAAGAGAAACTAATGAAGAAACACATCATGCAGTGCTGATCAAACAAGGTGAAGGAGAGCTAAGGAATTATGTAGACAACTGACGAACAATGAGCACAACATCATAGAACAGAAAGTGTGGAGCACAAGGATAGAATTGATACATTGGTCAGAGAGGTAATGTACTTAAATAGATCTAAAAATATACAATTCAATTTTTAATATGAACAGGTCATAGTGTTTTAGTTTAACCATTGAAGGATCAAGTCTCTTAACCGAGCAGGACTTAACAGTCTTCTATATATTGAGGTACATCTCAAGGAGTGCCAAAAAGGTTGATTCATGAAAGTAGCATTGGAATTTCCCGATACCTATTGATAGTCTAAGAAGGAGGCTAATTCAAGGATGGTAGAAATATATTCCTGATACTAAGTGAAAACCTCTATGTATAAAATCCCTAACAAGGTCGTACTTAACAGTGTGTTTCTAACCTTTAACAGGGTTGGCTCCTAACAGGGCTCACTTCAAAAGAGTAAAAATTTGGGGTACCGATCCCAGTGGTTTTTCTCTTAACAGGGTTTCCACATTAAAATTCACGTGTTATGTGTGTATGTTTCATTTATTTATTGTTTTGCATCTTACATAGCTAACTCTAGATTGATCGATATACTCTGCTTATTTACTAAGTTTTGGTAAATAGTTATACTGCTTATCGGTAATCAAGAAAGAATAAGGATTAACAGAGAAAATTGATAGACAGTTAATTATTATTAGTATTTCATGGCATGCATCTTGTAGGGACATAATAATCTAAGATTTATTGATTGGTGCTTAAGTTTGAAGGATAAATTTTTGAGGCCACTGATTCACCCCCCCCTCTTAGTTATTACTAACAAAATTCTTACTCCTTCTAGTCTAGAAATGGGTGCAAAGGTTTCACCATAATCAATTCATTCTTCTTGTGCATACTAACCTTGCTTTATTTCTTGTGACTTCTCCATTCTCATTTAGCTTGTTTCTGAATATCCATTTGGTACTGATGATATTCTTTTCATCTGGTCTTGGTACTAATGTCCATGTTCTGTTCTTCTCAATCTGTTCTATTTCTTCATTCATAGCATTGGCCCATTCTTTATTTTCAAGTGGAGTATTAACGGATTTGGACTCAAAATCACAAATTAAACATCTAGTGTTCAGTGACTTACATCTTGTTCTCATTCCAGCCTTCTTGTCTCCTATGATCTAGTTCTATGGATGATGTCTTCAAACATACTTGGAAAGTATCGGTTCAGCTCTTTTTTCATCATTTTGATCATCATATTGACCTTCATTCTAATCTCCATCACTCATAACATCATTTTGAGGATTTTCCTGATTGTCAGTATTTGTAGCTTGATGCTCGAGTGCAATGTTCTGTTGCTTGGGAGTGATACACTATTTCTTAGGTAGAGTGTTAGGTTCTTCAGTTTAAACAAACCTATTGTAGTCTTTTGGTTTTTTATGCTTTCCTCATCATTTTTCTCTACATATTCATCTATTATGATATTTGCACTTTCAATGATCTTGTTAGAGGACTTGTTAAGACATTTATAAGCCTTGCTCTTGGTGGAATACCCTAGAAAGATACCTTCTTCACTTTTGGAGTCAATCTTTCCATTTCTATCATCTTTTAAAATATAACATTGACTACAAAAGATTCTAAAGTAACTTACATTGGGTGTGTAACCATACCAAAGCTCATAGGGTGTCTTTTTGGTGTCTTTCTTCAATTGTACTCTATTCAATGTGTAGACAGTAGTACTAACAACTTCCCTCCAGAATTTTTGAGTGATGCTTTCTTTATCATCAGTGTTCTTGCACAATCAACAATGAATCTATTTCTTCTCTTAGCAATCCCATTTTTCTGAGGTGTTCTTGGTGCAGAAACCTATCTTTTAATTCCATGCTCAATACAAAAGTTATTGAATTCATCAAAAAAAAATTCTCCTCTTTTATCTGATCTTAAGCATTTTAGTTCCTTACCACTTTTTTTTTATACCATAGCTTTATACCATTTAAACATCTTGAATGCTTCTGATTTTTATTTTAAGAACATAACTGCCATCATTCTAGAGTAATCATCAACAAAGATAATGAAATATCTATCACCATAGTAACTCTTTGTTCTCATGGGTCCACATAGATCAATATGGACTAATCCTAGAATAGCATTAGATGTATGGGTTTTCTCTTGAAACTAGACTTTGGCATCTTACCTTTTTGATAATTCTTACACATGATATGCTTGTGCTTTGACATGCTTAGTAAGCCTCTTACTTTACTTTTATTTCTTATCTTAATCATGTTTTCAAAATTCACATGACATAATCTCTTATGCCACAACTGTATGTCTTCATTTCTAGCAATTAAACAAGTGGTGTTAATATCATCAAGATAAAATAGGTTACCTTTTGTCTGTTCACCAGTTCTGATCAACCTTTGTGATTCATTGAAGATCTTTGCCTTCTTATTATCAAATGCTACTTGGTGACCTATTCTATTCAGTTGTGAAACACTCAATATATTATAATTAAGTCCTTTTACCCAGTATTCATTTTCACATTTGATTAGGTTATTCAACATTATGGTTCCTTTACCTTCAACTGGACAAGGTGTTTCATTACCCATTCTTACTGATCCACCATTAAAGTACTCAAACTTTTCAAACTTTTGTTTATCATTGGTCATGTGGTGAGTGCAGCCACTATCTATAATTCATACATCATTCTTACTAACCTTACATATGAGTGCAGTCTCTACATACCTTTCTTCTTCATCTAAATCATCCTTCATGGCCACAAACACCATCTTAATGTCTTCATCAGATTCGGTGTCAGTATCTCCATCTCTATTCTCATCTAGGTAACAAGCTTTATTCCCTTTGTCCTTGTAGTCTCGGGTATCTCTTTTGTCATATTTTTGGTTGCTTTGGTAGTCTCTATTATCACTTCTATCAAAATTATTTTCATATGATCTATCATTACTTCTGTCATCTTTTCTTCTGCGAGAACATCTAGCAACAAAGTGTCCAATCTCTTTACAATTAAAAAATACAAGTGGTAATTTTCCTTTGTATCTACCTTTGCCTCTTTGCAATCTTCTAGCCATTAGTGCCTCAATCTCATCAAGATCTTGGTCATCACTATCACTTTCACTATCATTTCTCATAGTGTGTTTATGACTCGAATTACTTATTTTCAAAGAAGATTTGAATACAGACTCAATGGATGGTAAGACATTGTTATCAAAGTTATTAATCTCAAATGAAATCAGTCTACCAACCAAACTATCTAGATTGACATTATTGTTTTCTACTGCTCTCATTTCTTGTATAGAAGATACTCTAATAGCATATACATGCAGTAAGGTTCTTAGGATTTTACTTACCATTGTTTCTTCTTCAAGTATGCCTCCAACTCCTCGGATATCATTGACTACCTCTTTTATTCTACAGTTGTACTGAGTGATATTTTCTCCTTCTTTCATCCTTAGGTCATCAAATTTACCTCTTAGGATTTTTTCCTTTACTCTTAGTACCTTAGCATCTCCTCCATGTATCAGCTTCAATTTTTCCCACATTTTCTTTGCAGAGGTGCAAGTTTTGATATCTTCAAATTCAACATCGAAGAGTGAGGAAGCAATTTCTATCATCATAGAATTATGCTCATGTTTTTCTCTTAATTTCTCAAGTGTGTGAGGTCATGTAGGCAACACATATTTAGTATCCAAGTATTGAGTAACATCATTTCCAATTCTTGATAGGTGGAGTCTTATTCTGCTTTACCATGATGTAAAGTTTTCGTTGTTCAACTTGGGCACATCTCGTTTGCTAATTTTATGATCTTTTTCTTAGGTATTGAAACCTTCCTTCTAAGCACACATGCTTTGATACCAATTGTTAGAATAACTAAGAGGGGGGGGGGTGAATCAGTGGCCTAAAAAATATTGCAATAAATTAACCCAAAAACTTATTACCACAATTATAATCCTCTAGTTATCTTCATTTCTACAAGATGAATGCCTTGAAATAATCTCAACAAATAACTACTTCTCGGAGTTCACTGTTAAACCTTATTCTTACTGTTTACCGATTAGCAGTCTTTCATTTACTGAAATGCAATAAATTACTTAGTGTATAATGATCAATCCAGACTAGTTATGTGTAATGCAAAACACTAAAGTGATGACTCATAAACACATTGACAAATGAATTTTTAGCGTGGAAAGCCTGTTAAGGGAAAAAACACTTGGGACTGGTAACCCAAAATTTTCACTCTTCTAAAGTGAGCTCAGTGAAGAGCCAACCCTGTTAAAGGTTACAAACACATTGTTAGGTGTGACCTTGTTAGAGGATTTAAATAGAATAGTTTGTCACTTGATATCTGGCATCTCTATGCTATCTTCATGACCAAACCTAGTGTATTTTGTCACTTGATATCTGGCATCTCTATGCTATCTTCATGACCAAACCTTTTGATACTCCTTAGGATGTATGTCAGTATATAAAGGATTGTTAAGTCCTTCTCGGTTAAGAGACTTTATGATCCAATGGTTAAATTGAAACAATAAATGATTTGTTCACATATACAACTATACTTTGCAGATTTTTAGATCTATTGTAAGCTCATAATACCTTTCTGATCAATTTTTATTTTCAATACCTATGCTTTACTTCTTTCTGCTTGGTGATATTATGATTCTCTATTGCTCGGTGTCTGCAAAAATCTTTAGCTCTTTCCTTAACTTGATTGATCATGAATGTGTGAAGTCTTTCACCAGTTTCTCTTCAACATCCTCTTCTCTATTCACCCCTGATTCACAATGAATTAGTTTGTCTCTTTATAGACATGATTTCACCATTTCTCATCTCTCAACTTTCTTGTTCTTGGCATGATCCACAATTCTATCCAATCTTTCTTTAAATCTATACTTCAGTTTTATCTCATAGATTTCTCTTTGACAAATGGAATAAAACAGATTTAAATCTCTTGCTTATCTTTGGATTTAATTTGTCGATAGAAACAATATTAACAACCTATAACTCGATCTTTAGCTCTTTCTAGCTAATTCTTTTTTAATTTATGAACTTCAGTTATTTTCAATGTTTAAATCTTTGTTATCTTCGTTCAACACTTTAGTTCTCCTATGGCATCTCTGTCAGGGTTGTCTGTCCGTCAAGCAACACTGTGAAGTTTTTCTCGTTGGGTAACATTGTGATTCTTCTCATTGGAAATGCTTGTGATTCTTCCCATCGATAATATTTTCTCAGGTTTATTTCTCTAGTATCACTTTAACTTTCCTCTCAAGTTTCTCTTTCTATCAGGGTGCACTGCCCGACGGTGTTTGTAGTTACTTAGTGAATACTGAACTTTTATGCATTATTGATATCATAACCTTTATCTTTCTAATTCTTTGAAGTCTTTGAAACTATGTACATAACCAATCAAATTATATCAAGTTGACATCAATAAAAATACAATACATTAACTGATTTAATGTCTTGCATTAACTCTCTACAGCTTTGTGATCATCAACCCTAACTTAGAATCCCAATTCTTCTAGAGCATATGATGAATAAAGTAGCATCTACTAGAAGAACT
This sequence comes from Thuja plicata, assembly GCA_018584345.1. NCBI lineage: Eukaryota > Viridiplantae > Streptophyta > Pinopsida > Cupressales > Cupressaceae > Thuja > Thuja plicata. The sequence continues at coordinate 519,231 of MU225691.1, forward strand.
AGTGCATACACATTGATGTTACACTTATAAATAATGAAATAGTGTGTAGCATGCTTTAATTAGTATGTATACAATGTCACGCATATGATGATATGAAATGATGCGTACACCCACATGAAATGACGCATAGCCTGATTTGAAAAATTGAATGCTGATTTCATCGTCCTGTAATTTGGCAGAGTGTCTGATCAATTGAATGTTTGATTTTCATTGATATGTGATGATAACAAGTGTTTGTGATGTTAGTTCCAACATTTTTATGAATATTTATGATGTCAATCTCAATAGTTGATAAGATAACTAATGCTTTTTTCCCTTCTCACGATATAGAGTTAGGAAAAAAAATTGATGTACTCAAGAAGAATGATAGGATGATAGGATAACTTGATTGACTTGTGATGGTCCATAAAAATGATGATACTAATATGATTCCACTTGATTGCAAAATAGGTTTAGTTCCGAAAGCTATATGTCTGGGGATTATGTTAGGATTAAGAAAAACTGAGAGGTGGAGTGAATCAGTATTACAACGCTTTAAAATTAAACTTAATAAATTCCAACTTAACTAGATAATTGTAGAAATGAAAAGAACATAAGAACATAACACATAACTCATAACACCATGAATTTTTTGTCGAGGAAACCCTAGCCAAGGTAAAACCCTAGTGGGGATGGTACCCACAAATATGTACTAGAATTATTGTGTCCATGTTAGGAGACCTATCCCTATTAGGAGCTTAATATTACATTAGCACATTTCCTTGTTAGAGGAATACAAAAACCCTGTTAAAAGTATATTGAGCACACTGCTCATACAATCAGAAATATGATTCTGTTACAATGTTTTTCAAGAATGAACAATACAAGCATATGGTATTCTTAAGTATTTCCAGTTATAGTTCACATCACAATCTGTCTGATTCTAACATCACAATCCATCCATTCATCCGTTCACATCACATCCATATCCTTACTTTGCTTCTGAAAAGTTCATATATATATATATACATATATATACATATATATACATACATATATATATACATATATATATACACACATATATATATATGTATATATATGTATATATATGTATATATATATG
>MU225691.1:524608-551536 GCA_018584345.1 Thuja plicata
GGAGCTTGTTTTAATCCATACAAGGCTTTGTGAATTCTACATACCATGTTCCTCTTGTCTGGATCTACAAACCCTTCTGGTTGTTCAATGTATACCTCTTCTTCAAGTATTCCATTTAGGAATGCTGACTTGACATTCATTTGATATACTTTGAATCCTTTATATGTAGCATAAGCAAGTAGTATTCTTACTCCTTCTATCCTAGCAATGGGTGCAAAGGTTTCTCCATATTCTATACCTTCCTCTTGTGCATACCCCTTAAATACTAGTCTTGCTTTGTTCCTTGTGACTTCTCCATTCTCGTTCAACTTGTTCCTGAATATCCATTTAGTACCGACGACATTCTTGTCATCTGGTCTTGGCACAAGTGACCATGTTCTTTTATTCTCAATCTACTCAATCTCATCATTCATAGCACTTATCCATTCTTCATTATCTAGTGCAACATTGATAGATTTTGGCTCAAACTCATAAATTAAGCAATTTGAGTTTAAAGACTTACTTCTTGTTCTTGTACCAGCTTTCTTAGCTCCTATGATCTGGTCCTCTAGATGGTTCCTCTTACATATCTTGCAAGTACAGGTACAACTCTTTGTGTATTAGCTTGATCTTCATTACCTTGCACATTATCTTGATCATTTTCTTGACCGTTGGTAACAACATTTTGACAGTCGGTTGCAACATTCTGTTGTTATGGATTTAAGCACTATTGCTCGGGTAGAGTTATGGGTTCTTCACAATATAAAAACTTGTTGTAGCCTTCTGGTTCTTTTATTCTTTCCAGCTCATTCTTTTCTGCAAATTCATCAATCTTCACATTTTCACTTTCAACTATTTTGTTAGAATCCTTGATTAGACATTTAAAATCTTTGCTCTTGGTAGAATACCCCAGAAAAATACCTTCATCACTTTTGGCATCAAGCTTTCCATTTCTATCATCCTTTAAGACATACCACTGACTACCAAATATTTTGAAGTAACTTACATTGGGTGTTCTACCATACTATAACTCATAAGGTGTCTTCTTTGTGTCCTTCTTGAATTGTACTATGTTAAGTGTATAAATAGCAGTGTTGATAGCTTCCCTTCAGAAGATTTGGGTGATTTCCTTTTCTATCATCAGTGTTCTTACACAATCAACTATTGATCTGTTCCTTCTCTCAACAATCCCATTTTGATGTGGTGTTCTTGGTGTAGAAACCTGTCTTTTTATACCATGCTCATTACAAAAATTAGTGAATTCATTTGATATAAATTCTCCTCCTCTATCTGATCTCAAACATTTTAGATCCTTATCACTTTGTTTTTCTACCATGGCCTTATACCATTTAAACATCTTGAATGCTTCAGATTTTTCTTTTAGAAACATGACTGTCATCATTCTAGAGTAATCATCAACAAAGAGAATAAAATATATATCTCCATAATAGCTCTTTGTCCTCATAGGTCCACATAAATGAGTATGGAATAATTCTAGAATATCATCAGATGTATGGGTTTTACTTTTGAAACTAGACTTTGTCATTTCACCTTTTTGACAATTTTTGCACATGATGTTGTATGGCTTTGTCATCATCAGTGAGCCTCTTACACTTCTTCTTCTACTTATTTCCATCATGTTGTCAAAATTCACATGACACAATCTTTTGTGCCATAACCATATGTCTTTGTTTCTATTCATTAAGCAAGTGGTGTTAGTATCATTCAAATAGAATAAGTTACCTTTAGTCTGTTCACCGGTACCAATTAGTTTTCCTGATTCATTGAAGATTTTTGCCTTCTTATTTTCAAATGCTACTCTATGACCTGAATTATTCAGCTGAGAAACACTCAATAGATTATAATTCAATCCTTTTACCCAATAAGAATTTTCACATTTAATCACGTTATTCAGCATTATTATTCCTTTACCTTCAACTGGACAAGGTGTATCATTTACCATTCTTACTGTACCACCATTATAATATTTAAAAGTGTTAAACTTTTCTTTGTCACCAGTCATATGGTGAGTGCAGCCACTATCTATAATCTAGATATCATTCTTACTAACCTTAGATATGAGTGTAGTTTCTTCATACCTTTCATTTTCATCTGAATCATCCTTCACAAGTACAAATACCATCTCGATGTCATCATCAGGTTCAGTATCAGTATCTTCATCTTTGCAAGAAACTAGGTAGCTAGCCTTCTTGCCTTTATCCTTGTAGTCTTGGGTATCCTTTCTTTCTAATTGTCGGTAACCTCTGTAATCTTTGTTATCACCTCTGTCAGATTTCTTCTCAAAAGATTTTTCATTACTTCTGTCATCTTTTCTTCTGTTAGGACATCTTGCAGCAAAGTGTCCAATGTCTTTACAATTAAAGCATACAAGTGGTAACTTGCCTTTTTATTTTCCTTTTCCTCTTTGCATTCTCCTTTCCATGAGTGCTTCTATTTCATCTAGATCTTCTTCTTTACTTTCACTTTCATTTTCCCTTCTAGATGAGTATCTATGATTGGATTTGCTTATTTTCATAGAAGACTTAAATGCAGACTCTAAACTTGGTAAGACACTATTGTCAAAGTTATTCATCTCAAATGAAATCAGTCTACCAATTAAGCTATCAAGAGTAACTGTATTGTTTGCTACTACTCTCATTTCTTGAATAGAAGAAACTCTAATAGCATATATAGGCATTAAGGTACTTAATATTTTACTTACCACTATTTCCTCTTCAAGTGTACCTCCAACACCTCATATAGCATTGGCTACTTCTTTTATTCTTGTGTTGTACTGTGTGATGTTTTCTCCTTTCATTCTGAGATCATCAAACTTTCCTCTAAGGCTTTCTGCCTTGGCTCTTGGAACATTTGTATCACCTCCATGTACAAGCTTCAGTTTGTCCCACATTTATTTTGCATTTTTGCAGTCCTTGACATCTTCAAATTCAGCATCAGAGAGTGAGGAAAAAATCTCTATAACCATGTAGTTATGCTCATGCTTCTCTCTCAATTGATCTACTATCAATGGTCCTGTAGGAAACACATATTCAGTATCTAAGTATTGAGTAACATCATTACCAATACCTGATAAGTGGAGTCTTATCCTACTTTTCCATGAAGCAAAGTTGTCTTTGTTCAACTTGGGCACATCTCATCTATTCATCTTGTGATCTTTACTTCGGTCTTGAAACCTTCCTTCTAATCACACAAGCTCTGATACCAATTTTTAGTAATAACTAAGAGGGGAGGGGGGTGAATCAGTGGCCTCAAAAATTTATCCTTTAATCACTAACCACCAATCAAATACATCTCAGATTATTAAGTCCCTACAAGATGTATGCCATGAAATACTTATAATAATTAACTGTCTGTCAGTTTACCTTGTCTGTCCTTATTCTCCTTGATTACCGACAAGCAGTAAAACTATTTACCGATACTCAGTAAATGTGCAGAGTATACCAATCAATCTAGAAATGCATATGTGAAATGTAAAATAGTAAAGTAATAAACATACACACATAACACATGGGTTTTAATGTAGAAACCCTGTTAAGGGAAAAATCGTTGGGACCGGTACCCCAAAATTTCACTCTTCTGAAGTGAGCCTTGTTAGGATCCAACCCTGTTAAAGGTTACAAACACACTATTAGGTGTGACCTTGTTAGAGGATTTTATACATAGAGGTTGTCACTTAGTGTCGGGCATCTATTTGCTATCATCCTTGAATCAGCCTCCTTCTTAGACTCTCAGTAGGCTTTAGGAAAATATTTCTACCATCCTTGAATCAAACTTCTTCTTAGGATGTCAATAGGATTTATGAAATTTCAATGCTACTTTCATGAATCAACCTTTTTGGCACTCCTTGGGATGTACCTCAATATATAGAAGACGGTTAAGTCCTACTCTGTTAAGAGACTTGATGCTTCAATGGCTAAACTGAAACACTATGACCTATTTCTAATGCAACTTGAATTGAAGATTTTCAGATCTATTTAAGTACATTACCTCTCTAATCAATGTATCAATTCAATTCTTTGTGCTCCACACTTTCTGCTCTGTGATGTTGTGCTTCACTATTTGTCAGTGTTTGTAGAATTCTTTAGCTCTTCTTCAGCTTGATTGATCAGGACTGTATGAAGTTATCTTTCATCAGTTTCTCTTTAGAATCCTCTTTTATTCACTCCCCTTCCCATGTATGTGATTGCAGAAATGAATTGTGCTTGTCTCTTAGATAGACATGATATTCCTTCATTCTTGATTCTTGATTCTTAGCGTGAAAAACAATCCAGCCAATCTAATTTATAGCTTTAACTCCTGATTTATCTCGTAGTTATCTTCTTGCCAACTGTACAAATATTATTTAAATCAATTACTTAACTCTGGTCGAATAAAACAAATAAAAAAACTAGTTAAGTCTATCCTTAAGCTGTGCCAGCTAGATATTTTGTCATTTTCTAAATTATTTTTTTTGTCCGTGACAACTGCCAGTTTTGTCGATGTGACTCCAGTCATCTTCATGCACTCCTTCCATCAGGCATCATTGGATTTTTCTCATCGAGCAACTTTGTTTTCAAATTTTCGGGTATCCTATGATTTTTTTTCGTCAGGCAATACTGTCTTCTTCTCGTCGGGTATCACTATGACTTTTGTTCTTTTCCTTTACCAATGGTGTGCACTTCGTCGATATTGTCTATCACTTAGTGAATACTTAACTTTTATGCATTGTTGAAAGCATAATTTCTATTCCATTGATTTTCTAAATTCTTTGGCATTATGTACATGACTGAAGAGATGATATCAAGTTGACATCAATGACAATACAAACCATTAACTGATTTAATGCCTTGCATTATCTTCAACTTAACATTATGAAACATTCAATCAGTTACATGTCATCATCAATACGAAAAGAGAATATACAAAACACTTTTTATCTCTTTACATATATCTTCTCCACTCTATAGATTTTTTCATATCCTCTCTTCTCCCCCTTTGACATCAAATACAAAGGTATACAAAAAATGTAGGATATATAACAAAATTGTGCCACTACTTACCAAAAAAATTTAGACCATCTTCAGTACATCTTAAAAAAATATTTCCAAGATCTTCACTTCTTCATTCCAGGTCTTAACCAATATACGAACCACATGGATTAGTTGATTCTATGAAAAAGAAGATGTTTATTCTACCTTCAAATCGGTAGGCATGTATCTAGTGAGGGACTACTTTGTCTTCTCCATGTCATAAAGGTGTATCTCAAGAATTGATAACTTAGGAGTAATCAAAGTCTTCAACATACCAAATCTTCCCATAACTCCCTGTTTCTCAATTTCCAACACACTTATCTTCTTTATAAGTCTGGATACTTCCTTGTCTATCTCTAAAATAGTGTGGGAGGAGGTCGCACAACTATACATTAGCTTATCTAGAACCTTTCTATCATTAGCCATGATATATAAAATATTCTGAATATGTTTGATAGGATTTATACAATGGCTGTATAAACTCCTTCCATATTCTACACAACCTTTAGCTTTAGAAATTATATTTTTCAGTATGCCCAAGTCCCATGAGATAGAATTGCACACATCCTTTGACTTCTTTGCAAGGTATTTCTATTCTACCTTTTCCTCTGTGATCTTCTCTAAGGACTCATAATCACTATCAAAGTCATCCAATACCATGTTCAATTTCTCTACAACATCCTTACCTTTGAAATTAAATAAAATAGGAAATTTTTTTTTTAAAGTATCAACTATCCTGTCTAGTACCCTTGTCTTCTTCTCTATTTTCTTCTCCGATATCTCCTTATCTTTTGTAAATTCAATATAAGATAGCTTCATAAGCTCATCTTAATCCATACTCTCCACATCTATACTCAATGTTTTCTCTCCACTTGCCAACAATAAGGGTGAAGAGACAGGTGTTATTACTTCATGTTTCACTTTAGCCTTACTCTGTGGTTTCTTCATAACCTCAGAAATAATTTCTTTCTCTTGAATCTTAGAGGGATCTTCCTCGGTATGTCTTACCTTGTCTATATCAATCTTAGACACAATATCAATGTTTCCTTCAAAAGGATCATTATTATCTAGCGAGGTATCCAATACCATAGGCACACCAACAACAAAGAAATCTAGATGCTTCAAAGTACTGATAAACTAACTATTATCCTTTTCATCCTTAGATGAATCAATGTTTATTAAACCAGGCTTGGAGAACTCTCCCTTTAGAGTAGATCTAGTGGCCTTAGGTCTAGGAGGTGTGAGTGATGCAGAGCTGCACAACAAGAAGCCACCTACATGGGTACAACCCAAAAAATGTTGAATTTTAACTCCTAACCAAATCCAAGCACAACCAATCTTTTCAATAGGTTGAATATCAACCTTCCAAACCACTTTCACACTCTTCCAATTCTCCTTTCCCTTTGAATACTAGATTCAACTTTTCTTTAATTTGGACTTTAGGGATTCTTTCTGTAAACAAGACTCCAAATAGGGAATTCTTCTTTTCTCAACATAACCAAAAAACCGAAGGTTTGGAACACCTTATTTGGGCTATATGAACTTTAAATAAACCTTTGGTTTTATTCCCAAACACTCTCAACCTCACTATCCCTTACTGACCTAGAAATCCTACTAGGTCTTACTCCAAGGTTTTCTAGACACAACTTTTGATTTTTGAATGGGACTAGGAAAAAAAATTATAGATTTGAGGACCCTTTATTATGTTTCAAAAAACCCCAAATTTAAAGAGACCAAATCTACTCCTACACCCCTAAACACTCACAAGACACACATATCTAATTGGCCAAATTAGGCTTGGTTTGCATAGCAATTACTAATGGATGGGTTCAAAGAGTTGATATAACCATACAAAATTATTCTAATACCTTAAAATATCCCAAACAAACAATATAACAAGTCCCACCAATCCATTCATTCATCTTCACACACATTTTCTTAATCGACTGGCTAAATACATAAAGATATTTAACCTAGGGCCTGATCTTAAACCTAACAAAACATGCAATGAGATCCTAAGCCTTTAGAATCTAAAAATACATGTCCCTAACTTGTATTTCTCAAGTTACCATGAATATCCACTAGTAAAATTCTATGTTAGGGCCCCATCTCTTGCACAGACCCAAAATAAGAGGATTTCTAGACTATCTGCAAAAAATCCTTTTAACTTCTACCAATCAACTCCAAATTAAACAAAATTAAATTAAATTAAATTCATAAAATTACATAATTCAATCACTAGATATGATCAGTTTGTCCGTAAAAGTCTATACACAGTTAATTTGCTAAGGAAACACTATTTATTTTCAACAAAATCATCAGAAACTGTACAATATTCTATCTAACCTCAAAAGAAGGTTTCTAAATATTAAAATAACTTCATACCAATGGTAAAACTATGCTTGGAATAGTTGTGACCATTGGGAAACCAAAATGCAACTTCTCAAGCAACTTTAAAAAATTGCTCGAGCAACATTTTGACAGTTTTGCAACATTTTTACAATGTTGCAACTTTTTGCAAAACGACAACAAAATAGAATCTAATGATCTTTGAATTGATCCTAAACATATAAGTACCTTGGAATAAGGTCAAAAAAACCTCTAGAACACCAAAAACAACATCAAACACCTAAACACCTAAATCTATGGTCCTAGTGGTCTAACGAGACTTCAAGGTTAATAATGCACCTTAAAGACCCTTAGCCTTACAATGTAGACCAAAATATTCATAAGGATGATCCAAAGGATCCAATCCCTTTATTAAATAAAAAATGATTCTAACTCTATAAAATGCAGGAGGTGCCCTGCACCATACTCCTCTTGACAAAAGAAACTCAAGTCTCTTGAGTTGGTATGTTTGCAAGTGGGATGCCAGTCTGCTCAATGGCTTCAGGTGTCATCCATGAAGCATCCTCCAGGGGTTTATTATACCACTTGACTAAGAAATCATAGTAAGTTCTCCTTCTAGTTTTTTTACTCACCCTTTTTTCCACAATGTACTCAATCTCTAGAGAAAGTTGCTTGGGTAAGTCTTTTAGTAACTCCTCTGATTCTTTATCCTAATTACCTGCATCAAACACATCACAACCAATACCCTTAAAAGCATATATTTCAACAACATTGAAGATAGGATATAAACCAATAATAGGAGGTAAGTCAATCTTGTAGGCATTGTTCCCATATTTCTTGAGAATTTTGAAAGGACCCAACTTTCCCATCATCAGTTTAGTGTATTTATCCTTAGGTAACCTCTCTTTTTTGAGATTAATCATCACCATATCAATGACTGCAAACTAAAAATCCCTTCTCTTCTTACCTGCACATTGTTTGTATTTAGTAGAGGTATGCTTCAACTTGGCTTGGACCTATTCATGAATTTCCTTCATTACTTCAACAAAATATTCTTCTAGGGCACCCATCTTGACTAAATCTGCGAGTGCTAAAAGTGACCTCCTTACTTAGCATAACACTTCAACATGGTCATTGTACTTTAGTTGCATACAAGAATGAATATGGATTCATTCATCCTACATGTTTGAAAGAGTCGACTTGTCGCCTTCTAGAAGGCAGGAGTATGAGCTTGCTCTTAGATCATTGCAAGCTCAGTGACTACACACTAACCTAAATGAAGGATTTAAAAGCTATATGATGAAATAAACTACTAATTGATCTATATGCAAATGCAAATACAGATTTCTATTAATCCAAGCTAGTTAGGATTCAGTTTTAGAGCACCAAATTGAAAGTATGAGATATTTAGTTTTAAACCCGAAATAAAGTGTGCTTTAAATTAGATTGATTTGCTTGAAAGTAATAAAAAACAAATATTAACTAAAAGCTAAAACATGTAAGAAAGCTAAGATAAAATGCAGTATAATAAATTTAGATAAAAGATTAGGATCCTTTGTGAAGGAAAAGAGTTTCTCTTTTATAGAAATATCTCTCGAATCGATGGTCAAGATTGAACAAAAAGAGTGGCTCAGATTCGATTGAAGAAGCACAATCCATGTGCAAGTGATTTGATTGGTCGAGAGAGTCAGCTGACTAAACTGACTGATTAGTTATTTTGGAAACTTCCAAGAGCAGTTCACAATTAACTGAAATATTTCTAAAATGATAATCAGTGGAGAATTAGTTAACTGAGTGGAACTGGATTGTTTCCATTTTGATAATCAGTGGAGAATCAGTTAACTGAGTGGAACTGGATTGTTTCCATTTTGATAATCAGTCACCTAAATTTGATGATGTCATATGCATTTTTAATAAATTAATTGATTTTGAATGCACATTTATGTTTTTATAATTAATTTAATTCCTTTTTTATTTAAATGACAATTTTATAATTTTTATTTAATTAATATGTCATAATATCAATTAAATAATTATCATAATGTTTATTTGCCAATGTAATGTGATTTTAGGAATTAATTAATTAATCAACTAAGATGATTGATTAGGACCTAGGGTTTAGGTCAGATCAGTTTGATTTGATGAATTGCCTGTTTGATTTAGGACTTAGAATAATCAAGATTAGGGTTTCTTGATTAATTGCTGAGATTGGGGGTCTAGGGTTTAGGTGACCATTTTTAGGTGATTACATTTGCCCCTCTTTGAATTGATGTGTAATCAACACATTGATTCAAAGACCTACTAGTGAGAATACCTAGAATAGTTTGATTTGAAGTGATGAAACTATTCTTTTGAAGAAGAAGACCGACTTCAAGCTTGATTGGACAAAGATTGATCAAAAGATATAAAAAAGAGTGCTCAATTTGATTTGAAGTGATGAAACTGAACATCTATTAGGAACTCTTAAACCTTTTTGATTGGTTTGAATGAATAACCAGTTTGATTTGAAGTGATGAAACTGATTACCGTTAAGAGATTTGATTAGCAAGCAAATATTGACTTGATTTGAAGTGATGAAGCCAATTTGATCAATGTATCTGGTTTCAATAATGAATAGCCCATATAAGACTGATCTTGTCTGGTTTTGAGTGTATTCACCACTATATAAGACCATTTATTAGATTGCTATTGATTTAAGATGATCTCAACTTGATTTGATGCGATGAAGCTGAGATGCCCCAAGCGATGGGGTTATGATTGAGGATGTGATATCTGGAATGTTGATGTCTTGATCCTGCCCCCTCAGGAGTGAAATCAAAATATGGCTAGGTGCCCCAGTGATGAGAAGAAATTTGATGGATAACATAATTTAGGAAGAAACTAATCTGATTAGAAAGAGGTCCCATGATTGACCAAAAGTAAGATACATGGATTGATGAGAGATTTCCATTGGTTGTGTAAGTGGTCAAATTCAGATTTTGATTTCGATCTTGAAAATAGAACCAGGACAATTGATTTAGCAAGGGGTGTCATGACCACTTGATGATGAGAATATTGATCAATTAGAATCTCAAATCCTTCACATTGGATAGAGCTAAAGTTATTATGTTTATTTTAACACTATGTAGATGCAAATGTAGATGTAGATGCAAGACTAACATGAATGCAACCTAAGGTGTAGCCACTGAGCTTTAGCATTGAAAATTTTCATCATTGAGCATTTTTGGAACATTGGAGTTGATACAATCCTTATTGGTGCCACTATGACCATAAGAATATGAATATGACTTTCATCGGATAAGATATGGGAAACTAACGTAAGCATCGAGGCACAACAACCAAGATGACTTGAACATTATTTCCATTTTATGTTGCAAGAGTACACCAGTATCTAGGCATTCAAAGCCAAGATAACCATGAGTGTGCGCTTGTGTAAACAAATAGATAAATAACAGTCAAGGAGATAGTTTTGAACTCACCTTGGCATACAAATAAAGAGGATCGAGGGATGTGAGGCTTTTCCACCTTAATGCAGGAGCTCTTATCACATACACCCAGTTTATTTGATGTTGCTAGATCATCGAAACCACACCAACAAGCAGTAGATAAAGAAAAGATTAATGAAATCAATGAGAACAGGTAGCATACAAATAGAAGTTAAGCATACTTCAGCCAGTTTCAAAGTTTTTGGATGTATATATGTATGAAGTGTTCAGAAACACCGTTGTGCTTATGAGTGCTTTGTGTTTAATTGCTATCGATCTTTTGTTTACATTTGAAATATCCAATGGATGTTAAGAAACACAGATGTGTCCAAAGATAGTGTTAAGAAACATTGTTGATTGTGGTGTTGAGAAACACCTGCTTGTGTCAGTAGTGAGTTGTCCTTCAAAATTGACAAGATTACTAACTCTGGTGTAAACCAAAGATGCAATCAAATTGGGGGCCCATGCCCCTAGTAGAAAAAAATGATAACTGACTTGACTCATGCTGTGAGGATGAATCTGATTTGATTTCCCCCAGGTTATGACTTTGGATCAGTTTCAAGGTAGGAGGGTTCTCAGAAGAACCAGAGTGTCACGAAGGTGACTGAAAGATATGTACAAACTGAAGCAAAAGATTGCCAAGATTGAGCATTGATAGATGGAGCACTGAGTACAAGAGGCGCCTTTTTACCAGGTTTTCACCTTCTTGGTAGAGATTCTATTTTTTCTACCATGGTGGCTGTTTACCAGGTTTTCACCAAGGCACTTTTTCTTCTTTTTCAATTTTTTCATTTTTTTCATTTTTTGATTGATACATCAAGGCGCCTATTGCTAGGTTCTCACCAAGATGATCATTTTTTTCAGGAATTTTTCCAATTTTTAGATTTTTTTAGAGATTAACCGGTCTCACACAAGATCACATTGGTTTTCCCCCAATGTCTAGCAAGGTAGAGGTCATTACAGATGGATTAGAAAGCTAATAGATGAGGTGAAAAGACAATGATGGATGAAGAGGGTGAATGCAACCCTCAAAGACAGTCTCCTCAAGATTACCCAAGCTAGGGAAAAAATGAATATAGCAATGTAGGCTCATGGAGCGATGCTGGATAGCATATAGGACAATGACCTGATGTCATGAAAATCATGGAGTCCAAAAGAATGGACATGTCAAGAGACTTTTGAGAAACAATTTTTCAAATTTTTTTTTGATCGAGACTAAGGGGTCAATTTGATAGGATAGGATATAGCTATGATAGTGCAATCAAGATAAAGGGTCAAATGCTTAGAGATAGGCTTAGGATAAGCAAGATCATAATAGGGTGCCATGGATGAGAGCAAGTGAATAGGTTGATGGAAAGGATAATGAATTCCAAGATGCATGGTGTTCATGGATAGGCTCAACCTCGTCAAGATCAACAGAAGGAACATGGATGCTCACTAGATTGATAGATGTAAGATATAATAGATAAGATGAGATGGAAGGAACTTGCCCCCAAGTGAAGAGTGCAAGTAGGAGGAATTATGCATGATGCCTATTTTCCAGGTTTTCATCATGGTACTTATCCAAGGTGCCACAAGAAGTGATTTTCACCATAGGAAAGATTGATTTATCTTTAATTTTTCTACCAAGGTGCCTGTTTACCAGGTTCTCACCAAGGAACTTTTTCTTTATTCTTTTTTTTTTGTACTTTTGATTGTATGGAGGAACCTAAGTTCTTGCTCTTTTGATAGTGCTCCTTTGAAAGATATGCTATGATGGGCCAAGGCCGCTGAAAGTATGCTCAAAGATGTTGATAGGGTGATGGTAGAGAAGAATGATATGGGGGATAAGGAAGATGGTAGCCAAGGAGTTATGTGACTGGATTGTTTACATTTTGATAATCAGTCAACTGGATTTGATGATGTCATATGCATTTTTAATAATTAAATTGATTTTGAATGCACATTTATGATTTTATAATTAATTTAATTCCTTTTTTGATTTAATTGATAATTTTATAATTTTTATTTAATTAATATGTCATAATATCAATTAAATAATTAACATAATGTTTATTTGCCAGTGTAATGTGATTTTAGGAATTAATTAATTAATCAAGTAAGATGAATAATTAGGACCTAGGGTTTAGGTCAGATCAGTTTGATTTGATGAATTGCCTATTTGATTTAGGACTTAGAATAATCAAGATTAGGGTTTCTTGATTAATTGCTGAGATTGGGGGTTTAGGGTTTAGGTGACCATTTTTAGGTGATTACAAAATCCTTCACATCTCTGAGTTCCAAAACTCCCCTAGAATGGTTACCATACACAATTTTGAAAGGGGCCAATCCATTCCTTCTATTAACTAAATCATTGTAGGAAAATTCTAATTGAGCCAATATAGTATCACATGTAGCATCATGTTCTTGTGTCAGACATCTTAGCAAAATCCCAAGAGACCTATTGATTACTTTAGTTTGACAATCTGATTGGGGATGGTAAGAAGATGAAAGTGACAAATTTGTACTAGTTTCTTCCAAAGTGTCATCCAAAAATTTCCTATGAACTTTGGATCTCTATCTAAGATAATAGATAAGGGGAAACCATGGAGTCTAACAACTTCTTTGAAAAACAACCCTGCAATATGAGAAGCATCATGAATGGTCTTGCAAGGAATGAAGTGAGCCATTTTTGAAAATCTGTCAACAACCACATATACACTATCATAACTAGTCTTGGTTTTTTCTATTCCTAAAATAAAATTCATGCTAACAGAATCCCAATGGTTAGCAGAGATGGGGAGTGGTGTATACAACATCCCTGCATTTGAGGCATGTCCTTTGGCCTTCTAAAAAATCAAGCAACTCTCCATAAATCTCCTTATATCTGACTATATCTTGGCCCAAAAATAGAATCTCTTCACTAGATCAAGAGTCCTGTCTATTCCAAAGTGTCCTGCTAAGATTCCATAGTGTTTTCCTTTAATAATATTCTCCCTCATTGAACATATAGGAATGAAAATTTGAATACCTTTAAAATTAAGCCTTCTTGAATGATAAATTATGAAAATTCAGTATGATACTTGTCCCCTAACTCCATACAATCCTGATAGGTTTCCTTAAAATATTCATCCACTAAGTCCATATCCTTGAAAGAAGAGATGCCATGCTTTACAACTGAATTTTTTGAACAATCAAATTTCTCCTACTAAGAGCATCAGCAAGCTTATTAGCCACCCCTTTCTTATTCTTGATGGTGAAAGTGAAAGCTTGGAGATATTCCATCCATTTCAAGTGCCTATGGTTCAATTTCTCTTGTCTATTTAGGAAACTCAAGGCATGATTGCCAGTATAAACAAAAAATTCTTGTGGTAATAAGTAATGTCTCAATTTTCTTTGAGATTGAACTATAGCATACATCTTTAAATCATAAGTAGAATACTTTTTCTTTGCCTCATTGAGTTTATCACTAAACAATGCCACAGGTTTACCCTCTTGGCTCAAGACACCACCAATGGCTCTTTTTCTTGCATTGCATTCTATTGTAAAAACCTTATGAAAATCAGGAAGGACTAGTATAGGTTGTTGTACAACCCTTGTTTTCAAATACTCAAAGGACTTGTGTTCATCATCATTTCAAAAAAAATGACATTTCCTAACTCCTTTTATGGTATCAATCATTGGTGCACTAACCCCACTAAAATTTGTAATGAACTTCCTATAGAAACTAGAAAGCCCATGAAAACTCTTTACTTCACTTGCATATTTAGGAGTTTGCCAATTCAAAATTGCTTCTACTTTGGAGGGATCCATCTTTAAGTTACCTTTTGAGATGAAAAAAACAAAAAACACAATCTCTTCTTGCAGGAACACACACTTCTCCAAGTTGATCCTCAACTATTCTTCATGCAACCTTTTCAACACCATATCCAAATGCATTAGATGTTCATGTTCATTCTTACTGAAAATCAATATATCATCTATATATACAAAACAAAATGATTAATGAAATATTTAAGAACCTCATTCATGAGCCTCATGAATGTACTTGGGGCATTGGAAAGACCAAAAGGCATAACAACCCATTCAAATAGACCTTCATTGGTCTTAAAATCATTTTTCCACTCATCTCCCTCTCTGATTCAGATCTTGTGGTAGCCAATTTTCAAATCAATCTTAGAATAACACCTTGCCCCTCCCAAATAGTCCATTAAGTCTTCCATTCTTGGCATTAGGAACCTATAACGGATGGTGATCTTGTTGATGGCTCTAAAGTCTATACACAATATCTATGTACCTTATTTCTTAGGTGGTAGGACTATTGGAACAACACAAGGACTAATACTCTTCCTAATGAAGCCCTTCTCCAACAATCCTTGAATCTATCTTTCTAATTTTGCATTTTGTTCAGGGGTTAGTTTGTAGGAAGCCTTATTAGGTAATGTGGCACCAGGGATGAGGTCAATAAAATGGATAATCTCTCTTTTTTTTGTTAAAGGATCTATACTATTGTCTGCAACTATCCCCTTATATTTATCCAACAACTCTTATACTTCCCTAGGATTGACACTTCTCCTTAGTTCCTCACCCTTTGGTTTCTTTAGGGATTCCTCTTTAGGCTTTAGAATGATGGAAAAACAAGGTTTATTTTCCTCCTTAATAACTTTCATAAACTCCTTTTCACCTACCAACATTACACTATTAGTCAAAGTCCTATCCTTATTATCATCTGGTAAAGGTGTCATTGTGAAACTTATACCATTCTTGACTAGGGTGTATACATTTCTCTTTCCATCATGTTGAGAATAGGTGTCATACTGCCAAGGTCTCCCTAATAGGATATGGAAAGCATCCATGGTTACAACTTCCCACAAAACCTTGTCCTTATACTCCCCAATCTGAAAATCTACCCAACATTGTTCATCAACTAGGGTCTGCTGGTCTTTACTCAACCAAGATACCTTATAGGGGTTTGGATGTGGTATTATTTTCAATCCAATATTTTCTATCATTTCTATAGAAACCAAATTTTTAGTGGAACCATAATCAACAATGACTTTACACACCTTGTCATTTACCTTACAAGTAGTTTTAAAGTGATATTTTCTTTGTGGGGGTTCCTTATTTATTGGAATCTTCAAGAGGGTTCTATTGAATATGATACATTCTCCTTGTTCAAGTTTTTTAGGTCTTGAGGAGATGGTGTGGTATAATGTCATACTTTGGCAATCTTCTTCTTGAGAAAGTTGCACCCTTCTTTCTCCTCCTTGGCCACTTGCATTGGTATTTTCCTTCTTTAGACACCTTAAATATTGGTGACTAGTTTGATTGTAGGTGAAGCATCTACCTGTGAATACTTATGAATTTCTTCCCCCAAAACTTCCTTTGTATTTCCTCTTCCACCTTTGAAATTTATTTTGGAGTTAAAGTCCTTTTTTGGTTCTTGGTGGCTCCTTGAGGCCTTGGTGATGGACCTCTTCCTTGGAATATACCCCTTCCTCTAAAGTTATTGCCTCTTCCTCCTTTATTGTTTTGATCTCCCTTCCTTTTTTTTTTCCTCAATTCTTAGTGCCATTTGGAAGCACTTGTGCACTAATTCAGGATTTACTCAGTTAATCTTGTATACTATACTTAAGCCCATTGAGATACCTTGCAATTTTCTTCTTTTCATTCTCAGGGAATTTGTCTTTTAGGGTCATCCAATGAAATTATTCAGTGTATCCACTTACATCAAGATCTTTTTGGTTCATATTCTACAACTTTCTTTGGAGTATAACTATCTTTGGGCACAAATTTCTTCTTGACCTCTGCTAGAATTCTTCACCATGATGAAATAGGGCTCTTCCCATCTTCAAACCTTTAATTTTGTATAAAATTCCACCAACTCAAAGTAGGACCTTTCATCTCTGATTTAGCAATCTTGACTTTCCAACTTTCAGGAAAATCATCACATTCAAAGTGATTTTCTAGGTAGGACCTTTTATCTCTGATTTAGCAATCTCGACTTTACAACTTTCAGGAAAATCATCACATTCAAAGTGATTTTCCAGAGCCTATATCCAATCCATGCACTCCTCTAGGTTAATCTTCCAAAGGAACATATGTAAATTTTCCTTGTGATATTTTCTAACAACCCTTTCAATGGATTCTAGTAATGGTCTTTGATCGATGGGTATCCCTAAAATTTCATGTTTTGGTACCTCCTCCTCTTCTTCTTCTTCAGACTAAGAATGATATTCACTTTACTCTCCTACTCAGATACTCTTCAACCTTTCAATTTATTCTTTCATCCTCTTATGCCTCATTGATTTCTCCCTGAATATATTTTCCCGTTTCATATAAGTGATCCTTGAAGGGATCTCCTCATCATTCTATCCTTCTGTCATGTCTCCCATATTTTAGCCTTTCCAAATGTTCTTTAGTGGCTCTGATACCACCTGATGCAGAGTTGCACAGCAAGAAGCCACCTAGATGGGTACAACCCAGACAATGTTGAATTTGAACTCCTCATGAAATTCAACCACAACCAATCTTGTCAATAGGTTGAATATCAAACTTCCAAACCACTCTCACACTCTTCCAATTCTCCTTGCCCTTTAAATACTAGATTCAACTTGTCTTCAATCTAGACTTTAGGGATCCTTTTCCTAAACAAGACTCCAAATAGGGAATTCTTATTTTCTCCAGACAACCAACCAAAATAAGGTTTTTAACACCTTATTTGGTCTATATGATCTTGAAATCAACATTTTGTTTGATTCCCAAAGACTCTCAACCTCACTATCCCTTACTGACCTAGAAATCCTACTAGGTCTTACTTTGAGGTTTTCTAGATAAAAATTTTGATTTTTGAATGGGACTGATGGGGCATATTAATGCCATATTTTAGATGTCCTAGGATAGTTTTTCCTACAAAATTTTCCCTATTTTATCATACTTTCTCAAATAATTTATACTCAAAATTTATATTATGTGGCATGATGCCACTAGACCTATGCTATGGTTAAAACACATTTAATATGCTATGCTTGGATGAATATGCTATGTTATTTACTTTACAATTATGATTATGTCTCTATGAATGAATTATCTATTTGAACATAAATTATGCATGTGTATTTTGGTGTTGATTACCATAAATGTCTCTATCCTAACATTTGAATTGCAGTGCATCAATATAGCAACCGTCTTCTTGACTAGGTAAAATGTGCCCATGTGTTGGATGCCCGACCCGGTCTTGCAGCAAGTTCACAGGGAGAAACATTAAGTGAAATACCAGCAAGTGGATCCTGGATGATCAAGGTGGCATTTGTCAAGAAAGACCGAGGTAATGTAATGAATTCTCTGAAGAAATTTAGGAGAGAGTTTGAAGTTAGATTTGTTTTCAAAAGAAGCTCTTTCCTCTTTCCTAGACCTATTCTATTTTTTAGATTTATAGTTTCCCTTTATGATTGGTAGGATTGCAATAAAAGATCTGCCTATTTCTATGGCGTGATCAGTTAGCAATTAGATGTTTTTATTTTTTAACTAAAGCACTGCTCCTGCATGGAAAGGAGGGCATTATCAGTTATAGTTTCCATTATGTTGTTTTATAGTTGTTATGAATCTTGTAATTCACTTTTTCAATCAATAGCAGATGAAGTGTTGATCTTTATTTCATTATAATTGAGTTTGGATACTCACTCAAGGGGGCCCACTTTGTGAGGAATCTATGTTAGTTAGTTAGAATCATTTGCATGTATTTCAAGTTTCCTGCATCTTGGTATCGTAATTATAGTTTTAACACAATTCCTACAGCCAAAGCCGTAGGATAGTCCAATACTTCCTGCAGCCAAAGTGGCAAAACTGTTGAAGCATTATAGTTCTATTTTCAAGTCTTTGTGTTTTGAAGTTGTATTATTACTTTAGCATTTTCACTTCCTCATTTCTTTTCCAGTAGTCATTTCTTGCAACCACAAATTGATTTCCTTTCCAACATTCATTTCCTGCAACTATATACTAGTTTCCTTTCAAAGCATTTTTTCCTGTAGCCATAGCGTGGTCTGAGTAAGAATCCTTGGTGCATATATATTTTTGAGCTGTTTCAAGTAATACATCCCTAGGTTGATAAATTAAATGAGTTTTTATAAAGGAGGATAGCTGCTCGATAGGATGTCTAATCCCTGAGTCATGGTAATTGCCTATTTTTTGATCCCTTAATAGAATCGATCATTTTTGGCGCCGTTGCTGGGGACGGTGTCAAGCCAAGTTTTTAACTCAGCCATTTTTAGAATTCAATTCAAGCATGTACATCCTTTTTAAATAGAATTTTCTATCAAAAAGTATTTCACTCCACCACCACAGTTTTTATTTATATGTATGCATAGAAGAAGAAACGCTCTAGGATGGTACTTACAAAACTACCCCAACAACTGATTAGGAGATATCTTTGTAACAGAAGAAGACAAAGAGGAGGGTTAGTTTGTGGATGCAATTTTAAACCTTTTTGTATCATCATTTTCATCATCATGTTTAGAAGGTGATCCACTAAACTTTCACCTTCTTGAAGGGAAACTTGAGTTCAATCTATTTGTAGAAGCCTTGGCCAATCTCAAAATCCAATACCCAAACAATCGAGAAGAAAATTTACTACCTCTAGTCATCTACCAACCACAAGATCTCCCTCAGGGTCTTCCCAGGATGGAAAAACTTCCTACCTTTCCATTTCCCATTACTAACAAGCATGATAATCACAACCTCAAGAATATTCCCTCTTCAGCACTTCCAAAATTCTATGACCTGGTGATCAAGGACCCATATACCTTTCTCTTTGAGTTTGATATCCTCTGTTGTAGCTACGACTACACCAAAAATTCCCATAGGCTCAAATTGTTTCCTGCAACTCTCAAGGAGTCTGTATTAAGCTATTTTATGGGCTTAGACCAGGATGTTGTCCATGATTGGGAAAAAATGAAGATAATATTCTTGACAAAGTATAAAGAGTACTGCAGGGGAAATGATATGAGAGGGGATGACATCTTCAAGATGACATAGAAGGAGGATGAAATTATAGAGGATTATGTGTCAAGATTCTTGTTTAGCTTACAAAAAAATTCTCAGCACCAGCTCAATGAGGAGTCACAAAAACTTCTCTTTTTAAGGGGTATAAATGAAGGGTGCACTTAATCCTTGGATCTTATGGTCGGGGGAGATATCAGCTGATCTACATGGGAGGATATCAAGAAAATTTTCCTCAATTACTCATGAGTTGCGGCCAAGATATTTAGAGGATATAGGTCTACAACGGGAAAAAAATAATAGCACTGGGGCCTCTCAGACAGAAATCACACATTTTTTGTCAAACTTCAAACAAGACATTATGGATAACATGGCCACCCAACTGGACACAATGCATGAAAAAAAGAAGCATGAGGTGGCCGAGGCAATTCTAGTGGAGTTCTGTCCACATTGTAGACAAAAGAAGAGAGATTGTCATTGCAAGTTGGTTTCCAATATGGAAACTGCATAGCTACCCACTGATTATAAGTCAACTGAAGGAGATGATGAGAAAGTATTCTTCATTACACAATGAAGACCATGGGCTCAAAGATAAGGTATTCCTCGTGACCCTCTTACTTTTAACGGTCCATTTTATAGTAGTCAATGGAAACCACATGTGAATAATCAATACTCTCCCTAGAATAATCCACAACCTCAGTGGCAACCTTACCCAAGTACTCAATGGAAACAACCCCAAGGGAATTGGCAACAACCCCAAGGAAATTGGCAAACTCCAAAAGGAAATTGGCAGCAAAATCCGCAGTGGTGGGGAGGTCAACAATGGCCAAACCAGCAGCAGGGACTCCTACAGCCACCACCGCAGCCTCAACAACAAGCACTTCTTCCACCTCTTGTAGCCACTACAACACCCCCTAATCCTATTCATCTCCATGCCCATCCTTAGCCAAATCCTAATAATAGGCCTCTAGCACCTCAGCAAAATGTCTACTCAATTGACCCAAACCAATACTTGTCTACGCAATCAATGATAGTCATTTACGATCAGGCACTACTATGTCAACACCTCCTATTATAACTAAAGTAACTCTAGAAGATCCCATTCCTCAAACTACTCTAGAGTCCACTCCAATAATACCAATAGTATTACCAGAGAAAGTCCAGCCAGCTCCACCTCCCTTTCCACAAAGGTTGTAGAATGAAGGTTCTAAGCATACAGATGATGCAGCCTTTGACATCATAGATCAAATCAAGAACATTAATGTTCAAATTCCTCTTTTTCAAGTAATAAAGGATGTTCCCACATATAGAAAGGCTATCAAATAGGTCTTCTTTTAAAATTTTAGGTTGTAAGCGGAAGGATCCCCAGACATTCCATGTCCTGGGGAAACTTTCTGATATCATGCTCGGAAAAATAGTGGTCCCAAAGTATTCTGACCCAGGCAGCCCAGTTGTCAAGGTTACCATCAATGGGACATCCATCAAGAATGATTTGATAGAGTTAGGAGCTTCCATAAATGTAATGACTATGGACATCATGTAGCAACTCAGAATCAATAACCTGTGGGAAACACCCACTATCCTATAGCTTGCAGACAGTTCCATAGTCAAACCCGACGAGGTAGTGGAGGATATAGTTGTTGACCTTGAAACCTAGTTTTATCCTACAAACTTTATGATACTCTTGCCTAAGGACACCTTAGGAGGCTATCCAATTATTCTTGGTCAACCTCGGCTAGCCACTATTGATGCCTTTATAGGATGTCGCTCAGGTGGTACGACCATTTCTAATGGTCATCATACTAAGACATTAGCCTTATACCTGCCTGCACAACCAAAAATAGATTTACCTTCACCAATTTTCCTTGACATCAGGGAGTAGTCTAAGGTAGTCAAATTAGTAGCCCAACTCATGATGTTAAAAATGGATCCTTTCCTGCAGCTATAAGAAGAGGAAACCATAATCACCAACATTCTACACAACCAATATGGCCCAAATTTAGATCCCATTAACTGTCTCAATCCCCATAATAGCTCCCTACAATATTTGTACCCTAATTGTGACTTACCTCCATCTCCTACAACTGAGAAGATCTACCACCAATTGTTACCCCATGAGGTCCAAGCACCTCCATTAATGAATTCTTCTGTGGTAGAACTCACAAAACAGTTGGAAGTTTCCCTTGACCGTTGCTTGTATATTAATAGAGAACTTACCAACCAACAACAGACATCTTTGGCTAAAATTTTGAAAGGCCATACAAGAAATTTTGCATGGGAATATTCAGATATGAAGGGCTTGGTCCCTAAACTATGTACTCATAGGCTTTTCTTGAAAGAGGACAAATTTCCCGTCAGGCAATTCTAGAGGCGTATAAACCCTGCGTTAAGAGAGATAGTCAGAACAGAGTTGCAAAAAATTCTTAATGTTAGTTTTATCTATCCCATTTTTGACATCCAGTGGCTCTCACCTTTGGTCATTATTTTGAAAAAAGGAGGAAAGTGGTGAGTATGTGTCGACTATAAGGAAATCAACAATGCCACCAAGAAGGACCATTTTCCATTGCCATTTATTGACGAGGTCCTTGATTTCGTAGCGGGGAAGCGTTATTTTTCTTTCCTAAATGGATATAGTGCATACAATTCCTAAAGATCAGGAGAAAACCACATTCACTTACCCTTGGGGAACATTTTCTTACTCCTTGCTACCTTTTGGCCTCTATAATGCTCCAGCTACATTCCAATATGCAGTTATCATTATTTTTGCTGATATCTCACATGATTGCATGGAAATATACATAGATGACTTCACCACTTATGGGGAAGCCTATGAGGAGGCATATGTCAATTTGGGCAAGGTTCTTACCAGGTTTGAGGAGCATAATCTATCCCTTAACAATGAGAAATGCTCCATGATGATGCAGGAAGGTGTTGCGTCACTAGTACATTTGAGACCTCTTTTCAACAACTATGCATCACAATTAGGACACTACCCCATCAGGAAAGAGACACATACCGATGTTGTAGTTTTGGTGTCAGAATCACTGATAGCTACCATGTCTGTCGTTATTGCGATGGTATCGACCGTCACAATATGCACCAGCTATGATGTTAACATGCCATCGTTACACAGTATGAGTGTCACAATTATGATGGGTATGTGATGGATATGTTATCTATGTGACATCCAGCTGTCAGATTATTTTGACATCTGGACGTCACATTTAGTTCTTTGGCATCAGTCATTCTCTGAATACCGTTGCAATTGTGATGGTATTGACTGTCACATTATAGACTGGCTAGAATGGTCAACATGTCATCATTAGACATTATGAGTGTCACAAGTATGACAGTGCATTGGATTTGTTGTACATGCAACATCCATCTATCAGATTATTCTAACATCTAGATGTTGCATGTAGTGCTTTGTCATCGGTCATTCTCTAAATACCATAGCAATTACGATGGTATGCTATATTTTTTTTTAAAAAAATTGTCGTGAATGGATAGAGTGAGACCTTAAAATATTGAGCTTCTCTTTGTTTTGAGAATAGTTTAACATTCTCTACTTAACAGGGCCAACCACGTGAAGGTGGAAGCTCATCTGACCCCTCTTAGGAGCCTCTTATGACCCTTTATAACACTTTAAGACCTCTAATATGTATTCTTAGGGATCATAAAGGGTCCTAGGACACAATAGCTGAGAAACATAAATATAGGAATCATGGTTACAATTATTTGGAGACACCACTCAATTATGTTGTGTCTCCAAAGAATTGTGACCATAATGCCTACATTTATGTTCCTCAGCTATTGTGATATTAAAATTCTTCTAAGGAACATGTCGTATCTATGTGGAACTATATAGGATCATCACCAAAGGGGGTTTTGGATTAGAGAACTCCCTTTCACTTAATAATTTTGAAACCATCAATGGTATACTAATTTTTTAGGATTGTAAGTTTCTATTGATGGCTTCAAATTACCAAGCAAAAGGTGTTTTGTAGTACAAAATACTTAGCAACCTCCATAGCCTTTTTCATGAATGCATTATACCCCTGACATACTTCATGGAAACATTTTGCATCAGGATTACAAGGAAATGTAAACCAAGATTCATATAGAGAAAGGTCTTTCTCTTGGAAAATGGTTGATGGTGATTGATGAAGAAGATTTGAAAATGATGATTGATCCAATTCAGATTGGTGCAACATTTTCAAATCTTCTTCATAATCATCATCAAATGAAAATTTTCAAATCTTCTTCATCATTCATCATCTCATTATTCTACAATCATCTTCTGTCAAATGATATTTCATATGAAACACTTTCTTTTCAAATAATTAATTCATATTATTTCAAATGAATCTAATTAGTTTTTTAAATTTTGTGATATTGCTTTTAGGATTCAATTGTGTATTTTTTGAGACAAACCTGTTGACCCATGTTTTATGAGTAGTGGTTCACAAGAGCCCATCTCTCATGAGAATGGATGGAACACTAATCATGAGAGATGGGTTCTTGTGAACCACTACTCATGAAACATGGGTCAATGAGTTTGACTCAAAAACTACATAGTTGAACCTTGATAGCAATATCACAGTTTGAATTGTTGTGGAAAATATCACAATTTGACTTGTTGTGGAAACATGAATGAAGATCACAAAAATATAATAATCTATCACCCACCCATTCAGTTCTATGAGAGGAAAAAATTATGATGTTTGCAATGGTCTATAATTTAAAATACCTAATTAAAGACCTCTATCAAAAATGCAAACCTGTTGCATTTTTCAGCTCCACCTAATATCCAATGCATATGAATTGAGATTTCATATTGAACTAGGCACCTCCTTCTGCATTTCCCGAAACCAAGAGATTGTCACAGAAACATGATTATTTTTAAATGGAATACACCAAGGAGTTCCATCAGAAATATTGATCATCTAAAATCATGAACAATAAACCTAAATCAAATAGCTCATTTTTTTATCATCATGTGTAGTCTCTGTGTATATGAAAAATGAATGAAATATCAAGCTAAAATAAAAGAGTGAACAAAAATTCAAATTCAAGGCCTAATTTATCAAGAGAAACAAACAATGCAGTACCCCACCATCAAAAAAAGAAACACTCTTTGTCAACAACGTTCAAAATCCTGTCACCAAGAACAAACATATGAAATAAAAAAGGGACATGTGTTGTTGGGTCAGCTCCCTATATTTCTTAGGCAAATCTGCATGTTCGTCACCTGTGCATATGAAGTGACTCTAATGGCAGATACAGATACTACAAAACTTGATTGGGACAATAGAATTTACAAAGTAAAGAAAGTTGAGAGGATCAATCAAATAATCAAAAAAATAAACACGTTTTGTCAACAATGTTCATAATCATTAGGACTATAGAAAAATCTTTAAGACTATAGAAAATCAAGTTCTAGAAATGGACGATTCTGATTCTTTGCCATTACAAATATTGAGCATTCATCATTTGTTACTTCTTGGTGTATTCCATTTAATTATGCCAGGCACAAATTATTCCATTTAGATATGTTCAAAATTTTTCCAGTAATGATTTGGGGAATGCAATCTTGCAAAGTATTCTCTAATCACACAACCAATGAATAAAAATTGAAATGACAATTTCTTTAACAATTGAAATGTCTCAAGTAGACAAGATTCTCAATGGAACTTCTTTGATAAAATATAGATAAAAATAGGATATTGGAGTTGATCAGCCTTCACTTGTGCATATAAGAGTTGACCAGAGAAGGTATATGCATAGGTGAGAAACATGCAGATTTGACCAAGCATTAATAGGAGCTAGACCCCACAACAAATGGAATTGTGACAATATCTCCCCTAAAATCCCCTTTTAGCAAAATCATGCCTACACTACCCAAATACCATTTCCCAACCGGTTTGCAACTTCCTTTAATCAGTTACAGTCAGTTATGATTGTTTGCAATTATTTTTTGTTTAATATTGTTGTCTAGTTGACAACATGGTTGTCAATTCGACCACTCCTTAAATTTTTTCATTATATTAAACTTTTCAAAAGGATATTATGACTCTATCCTAACACTCAAAACCCTTAAATCGCTCTTAAACCCCATACATGAGCCTTTCAGGCCTATTTTTCCAATTTTAGGCAATTACATCATTTAGCCACTTTTAGTGCTCTTGACAACTTTAAAAGGATCTATTGGAAACATTACAAACATTATGTAACTTTATAGGTCATTAAACCCTTCATCAACCTTAGGATCCACAAATGACCCCCAAGGTACACTTTATCCCCCAAATGCCATTAAGGGTTACAATGCTTTGATCCTTTACAGAAGGATTCACATACACTCCAAAACATAAGAAAAAAATATTTAAATGACCATTATTGGTCTCATTAACATCACTCTAAATTCCCCATTAACATCTAAAATTCATTCATTTATCTATTAATAAAATGTAACATTCATGAATTATCACAACATTCATTAACACGTAAGATTAATTAGCATTCATTAGCATGCATTAATTAGCATTCATAAGACTCATTAGCATTCATTAAGACATCATAACATTCATTAACATGTAAGATTAAAACATTGAGACATAAACATCAGCCATTATCAAATAAGTTTCATAAATGAGAATCATTTATTTTTTGACTTTTTTTTTTTTTTGCTTCCCTATATTGTTGCAGAGGCGTATCCATCTTGACATCATCATTTATTCTTTCCCGTGCATGTGATCTCACTGTCCTTTGCAAAGATGGGTCCTCTTTAATAACAAATAAAAGGGTTAAAATAAAAATATATTATAATAATTGGGGTTAATTTAAAAACATATTATCATAATTGTTACAAGCATTTCAATACTTTAAAAAACATAAATGTGACACTCTTTTCCTTGTCCAACCACATATTCTTGCCCAACGGCTTGAACCTCAACACGCTCATCGGGAACCACTACATCCCCTGCAACTGCAATACAAAATGTCTTATTAATCCCAACACATTATAATTAAATTTTTATTACTACGCCAAATTCAATTTAAAATGTTTACTTGTATTAATAAATCAATAATCAAAATTTGAATAGAAAATG
>MU225691.1:558232-582437 GCA_018584345.1 Thuja plicata
CACACATTGGACATGAAAATTTTCCCTTTGTTTGAAGACCTACAAGATAACGATACAATTGGATTAAATATGTTAATTTTTAGAATTAGAATTATCGCATACAACTAGAATTCACCATAACATACCACAGAAATGTGTCAACCCTGGAGCATCATGAATTGTATACATAAGCATTGCATTGCATGGAATTGAAATTGTCTTTGTCCAATTGGTCTAGAGATGTCATACATAGTGAAACCATTCCATAACACCAACAACTCGTCAATAAGATGTGCAATATATACATTCATATCTTTCACTCGGTACTTACCTAGTTGAATTAACAACAACATCAGATAATTATTGTGGCCATTTCAGTCCAAGACTTATAATTACATGTAGATAACTATAAAATAATAAAATACCTAGAACAATCATTTCAAACATAATGTTCTCCCTCTTTAATGACATCCACGGAGGAAGGTTATTGTTGATAACAAAAATAGGCCACACCAAGTAAACATATCTCATCTCTCCATACAGATCAACACCGTCTACTTCCAGAGAAAGCCTGAGATTTCAAGGTTCTTTAAAGTGTGGCCACTTTTCCTCTATATCCATAAATTATGAACCATCCACAGGCATTCAAATAATATCATCTTGACTCCTACCACGTGCATGGTAATCCATAAACTGTGCCAAGCTATTGCACATGGATAATTATTTTAGACATGGAATAATGAGAATGTAACGAAGAACCTTGTGAGGCACCTTTTTTGTCATTTAATCATATCAATATCTACTCGTATGGAATTTAGGGCATTTTGTTGCATTCTTGTGTTCTTTATGATAAATAATATGATCTTCAGGAAAAGAATCTATTGCTTGATACTCCATTCAAATATGTTTCATAGTGGCACATAATTCTTGGTACGAGCAAGGGAGAACATTTGATGGTGGTAACATAAACTCACCTATCAATATATAGTAAAAAATATAAGTCATTACTATAAAAAATCTTAATGGTACATGTTTCACCTTTTATAGACTATAATGATGTATATGAAAAACCTTAGCATATGTGACATTTCTATGTTGGATAAACCATTCATAACCTTCAAATTCACCAAAAACAATACAACAGAGAGAAGAGTAGATTAGGGGCCTTCGTAAAAGGTTGTGTACACCTTCTCAAGTAGAGGTATATCATAGATGACGTCAATTTAATTCTCATCATAATCATCATCATCATCATCATCAGTAGCAACACCAGTACAAAATGTGTCAACGATCAATGCATTCATTCCATCATCTTCAAATGTGTTTTCTAGCACATGATCATCATCTTCCATGGGATCATGATCTTAAACTTCAATACTCACACCTCCATGTTCCTCTATATTCACACCCCCATGTTCCTCTGAGATGTGGTGGTCCATATCACGTACTACACTAGGGAGATCGACCTATATAAAAATAATGATAATCAAACCCCCTTCAATGTGATAATCAAACCTTCTTCCATGGTTCATATATATATATATATATATATATATATATATATATAGTGAAAAAAATATAACAAATGACTTACCAATGGATGATAATCAAACCCCCCTTCAATGTGATCATTCTCCCTACAATTTCTCTTTTTTGTTTTTTTAGTTTGACTATTCTTGTCTTTAAGTCGTTACAAATCTTGCATGGACAATAACATTTGTCATCACGTTCTCTTTGAAATTTAGACAACAATCTAGCAATTGTCTCCCTATTTTGATCAAATTCACTTATATTATTTGACATCATCCTTAAAGTGTATATCTGAAAAAAAATGGACATGTTGTACTTAATGTTTATATCTGCACATGTGGTTTTGATAGAAAATGGTCACTCTATTTTCTCATGGTGAGAGCTCTTTAGTTGTGACAAAAAATGTCAAACAAAAAATGACATGTTATGGTAGGTTTTATAAATGATATATTAATTTGTAAATTTAACTTTAGATTTTATAACTGTACATATATTTTCTTCGACTCCCCCACATTGTACTCATATCGACAGGTTGATATTGAATTCTATGTCAAGATTTACAACATTAAATTGATCATAGCTGGAGGACTCAAACACAAGAAGAATATGAGTATAGCCAATTTTTAGAAGAATATGAATGAATGCAAACATACATAAGTGGATGAACATAAATAATGAAGGTCATGACACTTCTTGAAGTAATGAAGTGTTGAACTAGGGTTGAATCCAGTATGCTCCTGTATGATCCAAAACCTGCAAGGAAGGAAAATATGGGGTTAGATCCAAAGGATCTAAGCAATGCCTGGCACCCTATTACTGATCCTCATCTATAATTATGCATGTGCATAGTCAATACATACACTTCTAAAAGTCATGATCAAGCATAAACAATGGAGAGGACATTATCAAGGTCAAATAAGAGGTCAAATTTCATGCCTTCAAATTTTTATATATGTATGGTTATAAAATTTCATGCCTTGAAATTTTAAAGCATAGCTCCTTAGCATTTGATCTTCATATGGAAGCCATGACTTGAGGTAGGCATTCGAGCTTTGTCTTCTCATTAACTCAATTTTATTTTGATGGAATTTGTTGATTTATTGGTGCAATATGAATGTTAATACTGGTATTGTTTACATCTTTGCATTTGGAATGCTTGATGACCCGTGAGCTTTGAGGGTTGTGTCTATGTAGCACAATATTTACACCTTAGTTAACAAAATATGTTGCTAAGAAAATATGTTAACAACATGTATGTTATCCTATTGTGTTTGTTTGCAAATTACTAACACATGTTAACACAATATGCTAACATACATGGTGTTAACATATTTTTTTAAAAACATATAGTGTTAACATGTGTTTACTAAGGTGAAAATTTGTTCTCCATTGTTTATGATCTCATTGTTTAATACTGGCATTGTTTACATCTTTTCATTTGGAATGCTTGATGACGACCAGCTTTGAGAGCTAGGGCATCATTGCTATTACCTTCAAGGTATTGTGTGAAGTGTTTGATCTCTCTTTATTTTCTTTTCTATTGATATTCACTATGTGGTACTCCCCATTTATGATCATTTCATGAGGAAATGTCTTGATGGCTTGCGGGCTGCAAGCTAGGGCATCATGGATTGTTTATGAGTGCTATTTGTGCACCACATGACCATGCTGTTGTCATGACACCATGTGGAGTATTTAGGCATTTGATTTATGTTGATATTGATGTTCACTAATTTTTCCATGCTCGTGAGCTGTCTGCATCATTCATTGGCATTATTTTATAAGTGATGTCCCTATTTGATTGGTCGATGCTCTGTTTGTTTTTTATTAAGGTAAATACAGGTTTTGAAAGGACCCTGAAACATTTTACAATACGCTACTAGAGATAAGCATCAAAGGCACATAAAAACATAGAAAGCCTACATCAAACAAAATGCAGGACCCAGAAAGACACCCTAGAATGAAAACAGGAAATTACAAAAACTACCAAAAGAATGCACAATTTCTAGCACAACTTCTAGCACAAAGAGTAGCAAAATTTCCAGATCAGAAGAAGAAACATTACATCATTTTTTGGTAGGCTTCCTCTGCCTCCTTCTACATTTCTTCAATTTTTTCAATGGAATCCTTTAGCTCAAGCATCTCTTTCAGGATCTCAGGGACTTTTCTTTTTATACCACTTCGGGTTCTAGAACCAGGGCCCGAACTTCCTGCCTTTTCTTTAATGGTAATTGTTGTATTTTCTAGTAGACTTCTTTCTAGATAAGCGTATAATGATTTTAGGTTCTAAATTGAAACTTGAAGCCCAGTGTTGTTGTGCTTTAGGATGACCCAGATCATGTGCCCTTTGTGGCTTATTTGTTCTTTCATTTCTTTTATCTTTTCTCCATAGTCTCATTAACTCTAGTAGTGAACTCCTCATCTCTGTTACTGTCATTTACCTTAATCATCAGATTTTTCCCCATTTCCTTGACCTTGGCTTTGAAAGGCTCCATTGTCTCCTGCATCTTAGTCAATTGTTGCTTCATAATCTTCATCTCCTCACTAAGCCAGTCTTCCATATTCACCCCATAGTCCACTTTGCTTTTCGGGATTTTGTTATCTCTATCAAAACCGACCTCTTCTGTGTCCATTCTCTATTTCTTACTATTTGTTATATTTTAATATCAGAAATATAACAAATAGAGCACCAGCCAATCAAATAGGGACATCAGTAATAAAACCATACACTTACTGTCTTGAATTTGATATATGTTAGAATAGTAAACTATGTTATA
The DNA here is from genome assembly GCA_018584345.1 of Thuja plicata. Classification (NCBI taxonomy): domain Eukaryota; kingdom Viridiplantae; phylum Streptophyta; class Pinopsida; order Cupressales; family Cupressaceae; genus Thuja; species Thuja plicata. The sequence goes on from MU225691.1 coordinate 562,519, forward strand.
AAATTTCAAGGCATGAAATTTTATAGCTACACATATATTTTATGAGTATAATTGTAAAACAAAAGAACACCCACATTCCTTGGTTGTGATTGGTCTGTGAAAGGTTTTTCTTTGCCTTTCCCAATTGAGATGTAATCCTAAGATTCAAAAATACCAAGGTAATAATAATTCTTGAACATAAATGCATGATTTTGGATCCTCATGTAGGAGTTGTGATGCAAAGGAAGAACACTTATATGGGTTTAGCCACATAAGGACAATGGTTTCATTCATCTTTCTTTCAAGTGCTCTTGGGTACTTTCCTTGGCCTCTAGGCTTGGGCATCCTATAGAGGTTGAACCAAAATTATGAAGGCAATAAGGACACATAGAACAATAGGTTTGGGGACTTTTAGACTTATGTTCAATCCTTAGTAATGGTTCTTATTACCATATTTTTCATGCCCATTCCAATTTGGTAACCTAATTACTAGATGAGTGACTATGGTACCCTAGTTTGTATTATTATATGATCTTGTTTAATTTGTGTTCATTTCATGAAAAGATACATGAAAAGGAAAGGAAATTTCTGCACCTAAATATTACATGTATATATATATATATATTCCAAATAACTTGTATATACTATACAAGGAAAGGAGTTGAAAGATAAAATCATCTGAACTCACACCGGCCATGAGCATAGCCAAATTTTAGAATAATATGCAAGAGTACATGCATACATAGGAGGATGAACATAAATAATAAGGGTACCATACATTGCCTGAAGTGATGAATTTTTGACTCAGGTATGCTCCTATGTGATCCAGAACCTGCAAAGAAAAGAGAGATGGGGGTTAGATTAAAAAATAACTAAGCAATGAATGGCATCCTATTACTGATCCTCATCTACAATTATGCATGTGCATAGTCAAGCCATACACTTCTAAAATAAAAACCATGCTACAGGACATGTGCACTCAGAAGAATGCTGCAGAAAGGAAAGAAGATACCATATTTTTCCTCATGAAATGATCATAAATAGGGAGTACCACATAGTGAATATCAACAAAAAAAAAAAGAGAGAGATCAAACACTTCACACAATGACTTGAAGGTAATAGAAATGATTCCCTAGCTCTCAAATCTCGCGGGTCATCAAGAATTCCAAATGCAAAGATGTAAACAATGTCAGTATTAAACAGTGAGCTCATAAACAATGCATGATGCCCTAGCTTGCAGCCTGTGAGCCATCAAGATATTCCTCATGAAATGATCATAAATGAGGAGTACCACATAGTGAAAATCAATAGAAAAAATAAATAAAGAGAGATCAAACACTTCACACAATGCCTTGAAGGTAATAGCAATGATGTTCTAGATCTCAAAGCTCACGGGTCATCAAGCATTCCAAATGCAAAGATTGAAACAATGCCAATATTAACATTCATATTGTGCCATTAAATCAACAAATTCCATCAAAATGAAATTGAGTTAATGAGAAGACAAAGCTTGAATGCCTACCTCAAGTCATGGCTACCATATGAAGATCAAATTCTAAGGAACTATGTTATAAAATTTCAAGGCATGAAATTTTATAACTATACATATAGTTTCTTCGACTCCCCCACATTGTAAACTCAATGCTAAGGAGAAAAAAGTATGATATCCAAAAGTATAAAATTTCATGCCTTGAAATTCTATAACATAGTTCATGCCTTAAAATTTTATATCATAGTATTAAACAATGAGCTCATAAACAAGGTTGTATTCATGCAGCACAATATTTGCACCTTAGTTAACAAAATATGTTAACATGTATGCTAGCCTAATGTGTTTGTTTGCAAATTACTAACACATGTTAACACAATAGGCTAACATACATGGTGTTAGAATATTTTGTTAACAACATATTGTGTTAACATGTGTTTACTATGGTGCATAGACACGTCCCATAAACAATGCATGATGCCCTAGCTTGCAGCCCGTGAGCCATCAAGACATTTCCTCATGAAATGATCATAAACGGGGAGTACCACATAATGAATATAAAAAAAAACAAATAAAGAGAGGTCAAACACTTCATACAATGCCTTGAAGGTAATAGCAACAATGCTCTTGCTCTTAAAGCTCATGGGTCATCAAGCATTCCAAATACAAAGATGTAAACAATGCCAATATTAAAATTCATATTGTGCTATTAAATCAACAAATGCCATCAAAATTAAATTGAGTTAGGGTAGTACAAAGTGGCAACTTTCCCATTTTACCACAGTTAGGGCCCTCTTTTACCATGTTTTATGAGCTTTATATGGTTGGTTGAGTAGGTCATTAGAATGTATATGATCAACCAAAGAAGAAATTATTATTTTTTGGGGTCTTTAAGTAATAACCAAGAGCTATTATTTGATATTCTTATATTCTATTTATAAAATATTTCTTGATTGTAATTATTTTAATGTTCAAAGGATGATTAAAATCTCTTGATTGTAATTGTTTTAATGTTGAAAGGACCATATAAAAGAAAGCATCAGTGGAAGAATGCAGATTCAGGAATATAAATAAGTGAAGGATTTGGGTTATGTGAACTTTTGTGCAGGAAGATTCTCCAACAACTGTGGTAGAAGTACAAGTGGTGTAAATTGTTTGTTTAAGATTATTTAGTAAAAAAATTATGTTGATAATGTTTTATTTTGGATTTTTAAGGACTCTGATCAAAATCCTATTCTGTTTGTTTATGGGTAACTATGTCAATATGGGTGATATAGAGTTTTGACATAATTGTTTATGTCTATTTGTGGGTTACTCTTTCAATATATGTTGTAGTGTTTACCACATCTATTACAACTGTAGAGCCGTTATTTTTTTTGTTTAATTTTATAGTATCACATGCACACTAAGAAAAAGGATAGTGGAGGATAAGGATTCCCCTTCACAGGCCCTTTGTTTTGCAGATAGTCCTTTTAGCATTTGATGAAACTTTTCTCTACCTATTAGTATTGCTACACTGTTGTGATTTTGTAGCTTTCCTTTTTAAGAAAGATGGGTTCAGGATAGATTAGTGGATTCATGGTAGTAATGCTCTTAGTATTGGAGCTCCTAGCATGCTGTTTCTTTGGTTGTGTATCTGCAAAGCAGGTGGGTATTCATGAATGTATGATAGTATATATATATTGAGTATGGATAGGGCTTGTGGTTTGTGATAAATGTTTTAATGGGGGTGTGTTGTACATGTTTTTTTATAGGTATATTTTTTCTATTTAGGTGGCCATGGAGGGTTGCAGCCAGAGGAAGTGTCTGAAATGCATCATTCTATGCTTCTCTCTATCAAAGAAAGGTTGGTCCATTATTACCGTACTACATGAGTTAGGCTATTTTATTTTTATTCTTGAGCTCTCTAACATTTTTAGGATGAATCATTGATTATAATGAGTTATGCTTGTTTCTTTCCATTCTTGAGATCTCTAACATTTTGAGAAAGGATCATTGAATATGATAAAAAATTTGTTCTAAATAATAGACACAAGTAAATCCAGAAAGATAAATGCAGTAAAGTTGCTGATAGGCAATGAAAATTCTTTTTTTCTTGGTTTTTCTAGTGTTGATGAAGAAATCAAATCCTTTCTATACAGTTACAAACATTCTTTCAATGGATTTGCAGCTCAACTTTCTCCTACAGAAGCTTCTGCCATATCAGGTAGCTCTGCAAAAAGTACAATAAAAATCTATGCTTTACGTGCTATTACCACAAAAGTTTATGGGGGTTGATTTCATAAAATGGTTATGAAAATTTTATGTTTTCTTGACAATTCATTTAACCTACCATTCTAATAATATGAGAGATAGGAGCTTGTTGAAATTATATGAAAATTCATGTGGGTCGATTTTATAAAATGGTTATGGAAATTTATGTTTTCTTCACAATTCATCTAAACCTACCATTCTAAGAACATGAAGGAAAAAGAGCTTGCTGATGGTATATGTAAGATTATGTGTTTTTTTTTGTGTGTTGAGCATGTGGATGAGGAGGCAGCTATGCTTGACGAAAGATAGTACTTTAAATACTTGTCCAAAGTTCCAAAAATTGGTTTCTCTGATGTACTAACTTGTAATGTTCACATAAATCTCACCAAAGAAAGGGAACAAAGTGATGACATATATTTTTCCATTAGTATGTAAAGGAAAACCATCAGCAATGACTACACCAAAAGAAAGGTTTTAGCACAACCCGAAAGAATAGTCTATAGTATAAACTGAAGACACAACTTACAAGTGAAAACTGAAAAAGTTAACAGTGGAACCCGATATGAGTAAACAGACAAAGGAACCTGACATCACAGTGTAAACTGACAAAGATTATTATAGAGTAAACCAAAGAAGAAGAAAAGAGAGGAACCTGACAGAGCAAGGGAACATGACAGGTAGTTCACAAAAGGAACACTGAAAGATTTTAAGAGCAACCCGAGCATTAGACATCGAAAGTTAGTTATATCCCGAGAAAAGTGGTTCTAACTTCCACGTCAGATAAAACAGTTATGTTTTATATTTAGAGCTTAGATTTTATTTAAAATCATTTCTTAAGGGACAACAAATATAATTGTAATTGTTTTAATCAGTCTAACTGATTAAAACATGCAAACCAAGGTCAAGTTGTAAACCCTTGATCATAGAGTAAGTTTGTAATAAGTGAAACTAAAAAGGTCAAATCTATTGTATAAATAGATGTTTAATCATTAATTCAAGAGGGATGTGAGGATGATTGTATCCAAGGAGCACATCTATGGATCATACTGAGAGTTTCAAGAAGTAGAATAGAAAAAAATGAATTTGGTTATCAAGAACCAAGAATCAAGGCTACCGAGCAACATAGGTATTATTCAATCACATTAGGTGATACTTTGTACATGTGAATTTAATAGATATGTAATCAGTAATTGTAGATTGCATACACATAGGTCAATAAGTATTTTTTTCTACATTCTAACAAGTGTAGAAAATAGAAGAAATCCTTTCAAGAATGGTGGATTTAACAATCTTATTGTAAATCTCTTAACCGAGTGCACACTAAATAGTGTTTCTAAAGCTCTTAATAGAGTAGACCATAAATAGTCTCCACATAATACTCATAATAGGGTATATCATCAGAAGTGATCAAATTGTAAGCCTTAACTGGCTCCTTCCAATCTGTAAATAGTTTTGTGGGTGCCATCCCCATCACAGTTTTTACCTTCTAACAGGGGTTTTCTGCATTACCATATCTTGTGTTATATGTCATTGCATTCATGAATGTTTCTATGAATGTCTACATACAATTAAGATTATGAATTGATATCACATGCATAAAGAAAGAACAATTGATATGATTGGTAAAGAAAATATTTGATTACATAAGGTTAAAGGATAATTAACTAAAAGTTTTAGAGGTACTGATTCACCCCTCCCCTCTTAGTTCATACTTCCCATTATTTCCATAAATTTATATAAGAGCTAGATATCTTATTTGGAAATTTTAAAGACTTAAGAGAAAAGATCATACGATGGAGAAGTACAGGCTTGAAAAGTGTATTAAGAATCAGAAGTTAGAGATACAAATCTTCTTTGAATAATATAAAGAAGCCAGAATCAAGATGAGACAATTTCTGGATGAAAGAAATATTATGGCATCTCGCTGTAATGAAGAAAAATACCATGAAGAAGAGATACTAGATCTATTTGAGTCTTCAAGATCTACAACTATTAAAGCATCAGACACATCTAAAGAAAGCATCAAAAGCCTGAATGAAATCAATCAACATCTAGATGGACAAGTAAAATCTCTGCAAATCGGTTAAGAGACATAGATGGTAAGAATGATTGATGTCATGAACAATGCTAGACAAGTTGAGAAAGATAGAACATTAGCTATTGATGAAAGGAGGAAGATTTTTGAAAAGCTACAAGAGAAAGAGTCAGAAATACAAAGACTTACAGAACATCATCATGAAATTGCAAATCATATTATTCTTATGAGTCAAGAGGCAAACAGAATGAATACATAACTCATTGAAAGAATAGAAGCTATCAGTGAGATAAGAGAAGAAAATGAAGAGATGAAACATGAAGTGAGAATTCAAAAACATCACAATGACATGATCAAGAGAGCTGAAGAAAGCACTAAAAGGATGGATGATTTTATAGAAGGACAAAGAAGAGTCAACAATAATACTGGACTAGGGTATACCGAAAATGAAGAATCGCCAAACCAAGCTGATCCAAAGAATGTCTACACAAATCCAAGACCAAGAAATCTAACATGCAATCACTGTGGAAGGTCTGGCCACTCATCAAATGTATGTAGGAGAAAAATAAAATGTATTCCTAAATCCACATCTTCATTCATAGGAATTTTTTATAAATGTAACAAGAAAGGACATAAAGCATATGAATGTAAATCTTAGGTGAAACAACCAAAGAAGGAAACCTACAAGGACAAATATTGTCCTGCTTGCAAAATGCATGGGCACACATCTCTTGAATGTAGAAAGAAGAAAAAGAAAGCATGGAAGCCTAAAGATCAAGAAAATGCTTATCAACCGAAAAGAGTCGGCAACTCATATGTTTGGGATTACAACACATGGGTAAACTAAACAAAAAGTGGAATATTTGGACACATAGCTGCAAACTATATGAGATAGTGGACAAGAAAGTCTAGGAACTGGACTAACCTAGGAATGGAATGTCTACACTATCATAAATTTGGTCATCTAAGAAAAGACTACAAAGACCGAGTGACAAAAATCAGCACCTTTTCCAATGGAAACACCATTGAAGACATCAGGAAGATGAGAAACAAAATGTGGAGGAAAGATACAAAAACTAATGAAGCTAGACCAAGAAATGCAATTGGTGACACCTTATCCAATAGATCTGGTGACATCACCATCCCCACCTAAGAAGAATAAGTAAGTATGGAACTACAATATACCAAGTTATATTTTGCATCAGTTCCATTATACATAGTTAAAATACCAAATCAACATGATTAAAGATGCACTATGGTATTACTTGTTACAATTCTGTGAAAACAATCCTGTTGGTCATTACATACCGAAATGCATTGGTGTACACACAGATCTAAGTTGTCAATATTTAGTGAGCATCATCGGTTAATGTATAAATCTAAGTTTCTACATACAAACTGAGATCCATCGGTAATCATGAAAGTTGACATGTTGTCTTCACCAAATACTGAAATCCATCAGTTGTAATAAGTTGACAAGTTCCCTGAAGCATCGTATTCTCACCGAGAATGTTATTTGTGTATCACCTGACGAATCCGTCTTCACACACTGAGAAGTGGTTGAGCATTTATGATACAACTTAGGGCAAAGTCTATAAATAGATGACGAAAGGGTTTCATTATTCACACAACCACCAGAGTGAAGAAGCATAGAAAAACCTATGCACAAAGTGACCTGATTGTAGAGCACCTACAACTTGACTCCCTGCACTCCAAATAGATTCCTAACAGCTACATAGGTTGAAGTAAGTAACAAAAATAACCGAGAACTCTACTTTCATTTATGGGAAAAAGACCTAATTTCAAAAATGATGGCAACTACATTAAGAACCTCTAAAATCAAGAATTCTAAGGAGATTCAGGTTAATCTGATAAAGAATAGAACATGTGAGGAACCTAAGTATACAATCTTTCTATGGGTTTCCTCGCAAACCGATGAATCTGGAGCATTTTCCAGAATTCCACCTAGGGTTTTTTTGATTGAGGATGTCAGATCCTACATTCACTACAAGATCATAGAAATTGGAGATCTTGAAGTAGAGAAGGCTTACAATAAGCTTTGTAATGATGATGGAATCATAAAAGATGAGCATAAGGACATTAAGGTAAAAGGGCTCACAAATGCCCTATGGTTCTTGAAGGAGTTCGAAACTGAATGGATTTGGTTAGTGCTAAGAAGACTACATGACCGAAAGATGTGTCTAGATGAGCCTAAACTGATCACCAGGGATGTTATACATGCTATGATTGGTTATCCTATAACTGAGAGACCAAAGGAACTTAAACACCCTCCTCGAGTTGACATTGAGAAGAAAACAGGAACTGCATGGGATGGAAGAGGACTAAAGGTATCCACCATCATTGATGTTGAACTAAAATTTGCATCATGTGTCTTTGGATACAAATTCTTTCAATCTAGAAGGATGAATAGTATTGCATCTGGAGCAGTGGATAGAGCACATAAAATTGTCAAGAAGGGATTACAGTTGGACCTATCAGAACTACTACTCAGAAAATTAGATGAGAACATGAGGACAATCAGGTCTGTAAAGACATACTCATGGAAATTTTGATCTTTGATAATATGTATATTTTTATACTTCCAAGAAACCTTCCCATCTATCGGTAATGTGAAATGGGACACTACCCAACTAGTGATTGTTAAAATAAGTGAATTCATCAAGTCACTTGGAGACAATTTTGAATCAGTAATGGATGAGTATTTCTCTGGATTAAAAGAAAGAATGCAAAAGAGAATGAGGATACCAGAACAACTGGTATAGAAATACAAGACTAAAATTTGTTTCTTAGTGGACACCGATACCACCCTAATCAAACCAGTTATACCGAGGATAACTTGGTTAGCTCCACTTGACTATGAAATCAACATAGATCAAGAAAAAAATGATATTGAGGCATTGTTGAAAGTAACATCGGATAAATCACAACCAAGGTTTGGAATCTTTGAATAATCCAAGGAAAGAATCAATTCAGGCTTAGTTGTGAAGAAAATTGATAGTAAGAAAGACAAAATGGTAAAGAACTTGAAAAAGAAGCTATCGGTTAATGAAACTAAAAAGACAGAGGAAACTAAGGGTCGGTCACCCATCGATGAAGAAAAAAAGGTGAGTGACTTAGAGTCAATAGATTCTGATGCACCCCCACCCCTAAAGAAGGAAAGGACAACAACTTCTGAGAGGACAAGGAGACAAACAGTAAAGCCAGACTCACCATCTGTTAAAAAGGTCAAGTAAGGACCTACAAAAGAAAAACTCAAACCAAAAAGACCACAACACCAAAGAGGAGAAGGAAATTAATCCTAACCAAGGAAGATATCAAAGATACTTAGCAGCATGAGTCTTTCCAAATAGAAAAGAGTAAGATTCCTAAAACTATTGATGAGATATGTGAGTCAATTGCAAAAAAAGGTGGCTTAACTAACACCAAATTTAGAAAATGGATAACACTAGAGCCCGAAGATTAGAACAAGATTGAGGAGGCACTCATCAAAATAATGATCAAATTCAAATATGTATCCATACAATTTGATGAAAATATGCCAAAAGAACTACATGAAAGATTATCTACCAGATGGACTTATGCATAAAAGAATGAGAAGGAGATAATGGAAAGAGTCCTAGTTTCTCTTATGCCCCCCAAATCCAAAATGGAAGAAATCAAGGAGATGATGGAAAAACATGTACAAGAGTTCTCACCCAAGTTGAGAGCTTACAAGGTTCTAAAGGGCAGGATTATAGAGCAAGAGAAGGAAAGTAACAAAATTTGGAGTAAAATACTCAATACACCTACTGAGGAAGCAAGCTCTAAGAGAGGATTACCTCTCAAAAATGAGCCACATAATGATGACTCTCCAGCTACACCTAGCCCTAAGAATATCCTTATAAATGACACAGAGGATGTCACAAGAGTAGAATTGGAAAAAGAAGCCAAAAAGATATGGATATTGCTGATGAAACTTGGCTGGATAATACTATCATTAATATTACCAAAGATTTTGCAGATAAGTTAAAGGGAGATGAAGATATTACTATTACATTAGATTAGCCCAAGGATCAAGATACATATGTTAATGCTGCATAAGTAAACATACCAGGCCAGATGCCATTATTTATTCAAGCAATTACTATAATCTCATAGAAGGAGAATACCCCGAGCCCGATGCAAGCATACTCGAGGATGTAGGGGAAGGAGAAAAGAAAGACACAATCGATGAACAAAATGTCATCGGATGGAATCAAAATGTAATAGGTGAAGATCTCACACAAAAATATGGAGATCACATAGAAAAATATGCACAAATGAAAAATATAGATGAAGTGCAAAAGGATACTGGTGAAGGAGACAAAACCAAAGATAACACTCCTAAGAACACTGAAGGAGATGCTATAGGTAATCTAAAGGTTTATGTGGAGACATCCACTCACAACTAGAAGGTAGAGACCAAAGCACAACAACAAAAAGGCACTACTCCACCGATAACCTCATCTAGCACATCAGACTAAGTAGAGAATTTGGCTATGGTTCTGCATACAGGTGCATCTCAAAAGAAAAAGAACAAAACAAAGAAGAATTGAAGGTCACACTTGATGAGATCATAGAAATACCAAAGTTTGATCCAACTACTTTAGATTTTGAATCACTCAAAGAATATGAAGAAATTTGTCAAAGGAATTTTTTTTAAGAAAAGCTTAAGAAGGAGCATCGAGACTCCTTAATACTGGAAAACACAACGGATATCTTTAACCAGATAGTTCCCAACATTGATATTGATCACAATGTACTTATCCTTTATCAACTTTCCATTCTCACCGATGCCATAACAACACAGAATGTGGATGTAGAAAAGGCGATTGAGGAACAAGAAAAACATAAGTTCCAATACAAATTGACGGAAAAGATCAGCCAAGAAGTGGCAAAGAAAAAGGTAGTGCTTTTAGAACTAGCCAATGAATTGGATCTAATCATTACTGAAGCTATTTCCTTAATACAAAAATTGTGCACTTTGGATAAATTCACTAAGGACAATAGTGAAAAGATAGCAAAGTTAGATTCAGATCTAAATACCAGTGCACAAGGTCTAACCAAAGATGACAATGCAATTAAATTGAATTATGAAAAGATAATAGAGATCAAAAGGTTAAGACAAGAAATTTGGGAACCAGAATCACAATTCAAAGAAGAGGTTACCGAGCTACAAGCTAAACTTTTACTGAACCTCACACTTCTGCAACAACAAATATGTTCGACAAGACAACTAATTTCCACCCCCGACATGTTTGTAGTAGACAACATCTACGACATGCATGCTAGGATTACACTAGATCATATGGATCTTGAGCATGTAAAGGAGAAATGGGAGAAGATGATGGAGGAAACGAAGACCTCTCACTCTCATATTTTTTATAATTATAGGTATACACCTTTTCCATTACTATCAAAAAAGGGGGAAATGATATGTACAATAGGGGAGAATGATATGTACAGTACATATAGCACAAAGGGAAAAGACAAGGTGAAAAGGAAGAAATATTATAAAGACAAGTGTACATACACATATACTATACTATACCAGAATATGCATAGGGGGAGTCATGAAATGACTAAGTAATATACATCGTGTACATACTACATTTTTAGTATTTTGCACATATCAGTTTTTGGTACTAATGTCAAAGGGGGAGATTGATGACATATATTTTTCCATTAATATGCAAAGGAAAACCATCGGTAAAGACTACATCGAAAGATAGGTTTTAGCACAACCTGATAGAACAGTCTACAGTATAAATAGAAGACACAACTTATAAGTGCAAACCAAAAAAGTTAACAGTGGAACCCGATAGGAATAAACAACAAAATAAATTGATAGAACAATACAAACTGACATAGTAGATTACAAAGTAAACTGGAAAAGAATAAAAGAGAGGAACCTGACAGAGAAAGAGAACCCGATAAGCAGTTCACAAAAGGAACACCGAAAGACTTTCAAAGCAACCCGAGCATCAGACACTGAAAGTCATTTATATCCTGAGAAAAGTGGATCTGACTTCCACGTCTGGTAAAATAGTTATGTTTTATATTTAGAGTTTAGATTTTATTTAAAACCATTTCTTGAGGGACAAGAAAGATAATTGTAATCATTTTAATCAGTCTAACTGATTAAAAACATGCAAACTAGGAGATCAAGGTCAAGTTGTAAACCTTTGATCATAGAGTTAAGTTTGTAATACGTGAAACTAAAAAGGTCAAATATATTATAAAAATAGATGTGTAATCATTCATTCAAGAGGGATGTGAGGATGATTGTAGCCAAGGAACACATCTATGGATCAAACTGAGAGTTTCAAGAAGCAGAACAACAAAAGATGAATTTGGTTATCAAGAATAAAGAATCAAGGCTACTGAGCAACAGAGTTATTAATCAATCACATTAGGTGATACTTTGTACATGTGACTTTAATGGATCTGTAATCAAAAATTGTAGATTGCATACACTCAGGTCAATGAGTATTTTTGTCTAAATTATAACAAGTATAGAAAATAGAAGAAATCCTTTCAAGAAAGGTGGATTTAACAATCCTATTGTAAATCTCTTAACCGAGTACACACTAAACATTGTTGCTAAAGCTCTTAACAGAGTAGACCTTAACCAGTCTCCACATAATACTCCTAATAGGGGAGATCATTAGAAGTGATCAAATTGTAATCCTTAACCAGCCCCTTCCAATCTGCAAATAGTGAAGTTTTTGTGGGTGTCATCCCCACCACAGTTTTTACCTTCTAACAAGGGTTTTCAGCGTTACTAAATCTTGTGTTATGTGTCATTTCTTTCATGAATGTTTATATTTTGAATGTCTACATACAATTAAGATTATGAAATGATATCACATGCATAAAGAAAGAACAACAGATATGATCGGTAAAGCAAATATTTGATTACATAAGGTTAAATGTTAATTAACTAATAGTTTTAGAGGTACTAATTCACCCCTCCCCTCTCAGTACATACTTCCCATTATTTCCAATACAAAGACCAGTCAAGGCATTTTGACATTAAATGTGTAATCCTTTTGGGTTATGGTAAATTTTAATGTCATCTTGTCCCGCCCCTAGTCTTAACTAAATTCCATTTGTTATTAATATGCTTTCTTTTGGATTAGTTTGGGATCAAACATAATGATCGACAAAAATTTATCAGATCTAATTCAGAAAATAACTATAGAAAATTCATAAATCTGACTCTATTTGTTGGAAATAATGACATTCCCACAAATATAATGTACATCTATATACTGAATGTAGAAATGGAAGGGGTGATATATTTTTTTCCAAGAAAAGGAAGAAGGATGCACACCACAAGGTCATGGAGTTTTTTGGGTATAGATTATGGGGCACAACAAGATGAGTCTTCCTCTTCAAACACCCTGTGGAAACAGGCAAAATATGGGGAAGATACAATAATTGGGCTCCTAGATTCAGGTTCACATACATTTTAAGTTAATTATATGTACAAATAGAGAGTATGTTGGCCTTTCATATATGGATATGTATCTTTAATCTAAGAAAATAGAACTTAAATGAAATCTTTACAACTGTATTTTTGACTTCAGACCTGAGCTCTTTTATAAATTTGTCTGTTTCATTCTAAACATGAGGGGTTCTCATTTTAGCTAAAAATTTTGGCTTGAAATCCTTCTATATTCACTTAAAGGTGGTGCTCATTGTATTCTCTAGAATAAATCTTGTTGTGCATATTGGAAAATTCAATATCTCTCATTTTATATGAGAAACCCTCTTTCTTTGATCCTATCCAATGTACCAATGGTACTAGTCATATTTTGATTTTGTGTATATATTATTCCATCACTTTATATATTGATTAGTATTGATGGCTTATAAATTTATTGTATCATTTTATATGGGTCTCTCTGTTGTGCTGCTATGACATAGTGAAAATGATGACACATTGATCATTTAATTTTTTATGTTTGTTTTGGTCATTGTGATGTATCCTTCATGGCACTATATTTTAGTTCCTTTAGTTGGTACTTAATTTTACTTTGAATTTATATCATACTCTTTATTTAAGCCCTTCTCCTAATTTGAAGCAATAATAACTCTTCAACTTGTTTTTAGTAGCATTTTGATCTTTCACATATTCCTCTAGCTCCACTGTCTCCTAAGCATCATCTTCATGGTTTGATATATATAATAGTTACCTCATTATACATTGGTAACCTTATTACTAGATGAGTGACTACAGTACCCTAGTTTGCATTATTAGATGATCTTGTTTAATTTGTGTTCATTTCATGAAAAAATACATGCAAAGGAAAAGAAATTTCTACATCTAAAGATTACATGTATATATATGCCAAATAACTTGTATATACTATACAAGGAAAGGAACTGAAAGATAAAATCATCTATGTTTTTGTGAGCATATCCATTTTTCAGAAGAATATGCAAGAGTACAGACACATAATAGGATGAACATAAATAATAAGGGTACCAGACATTGCCAGAAGTGATGAATTTTTTACCCGGGTATGAATCCAGTGTGCTCCTATGATCCAGAACCTGCAAAGAAAAGAGAGATATGGTTTAGATCAAAAATCTATAAGCAATGAATGGCATCCTATTACTGATCCTCATCTACAATTATTCATGTGCATATTCAAGCCATACACTTCTGAAAGAAAAACCATGCTACACGACATGTGCACTGAGAAGAATGTTGTAGAAAGGAAAGAAAATACCATGTTTTTCCTCATGAAATGATCATATATGGGGAGTATCACATAGTGAATATTAATAGAAAAACAAATAAAGAGAGATCAAACACTTCACACAATGCCTTAAAGGTAATAGCAATGATGCCCTAGCAATCAAATCTTGCGGGTCATCAAGCATTCCAAATGCAAATATGTAAACAATCTTAGTATTAAATAGTGAGCTCATTGTAATATATATATATATATATATATATATATATATATTATATCTGTGTGTGTGTGTATATGTATATATATATATATGTATGTATATATATATATGTATATATATCTATATGTATATAGATATATGTATATATATATCTATATGTATATATATATAAGAGGGTGTGTTGGTTTGGAGGTGTGTGATGTGTGACCTCCTAATCCAAGACAAGGAGATCCCAATTGATTAATAGAAGGGAGACGATCAATGCAAAAAGGAATCAAATAGTTATGGATAAGGAAGGGAGATCTAATTATTATGAAGTGACACAATCAATTTGAATTGATGAAATCCTTAATTTATATGAAAAATTTACCTTGGAATGTAGCAGATTTGGAAAATCCTATTTTTTGATGTCTGTGTCATGTTCCAAGTAATTTCGCAACCAGATCTGGAACAGAAATGCAAAGACAGAAAAAACCCAGAAATATTTTCCTTTTCTGAATCAAGTCCACCTTGACCTCTTTGGCAGGGCACAATTGTGCCCCAAAATGTTGACCTTGACCTGCACTACTCTGACCAAAATTTTGTTCACGGATCTCAGAAGTTATCCTAAAAGGGTATTCGAATCTGCTCTATAATTTTCTATCCTTTACCTGTACCTGCAAGAAACATAGTTTTGTTTGTTGGGGGAGGGGTTTTCCTTAGTCAAACCCTGATATAGGAATTGACCATGAAATCAATAATTGAAATAGAGAATGCTAGCAAGTGGTAGAAGTAAATCTATCAATGAAGCTATGCTATTCAATAGATATGCAATTATATTTTGAATGTAAACAAGTATGTAAATATGAAACCTTGGAACCAATATTAGAAACCATAAAAATCCATTATTGTATGCTTGGAATCCACCTTGAAGGAAGAATAAATGAGTATTGGGGATGAAAAAATGATCTTGAAGGAAGATCACACCACCATGATGGATAGATCTAGGGTTTGAATGATGAATCTTGAATGTTTGAACCAAATCCCTTCAAAGGCTTGAATGGTTGAATCCTTGATCTTCAACGGATAACTTGAATGCTTGATGGAATTTAGAACAATGGATGCTTGAATGGATTCTTGCTTCCTAGATTTGATCATATGATTTCTTTTATCTCCTTGTGTCTTAGTGCTTACTTAGAGAAAATGAGAGGAGAAAGCTTCCTTATATACCAATCTAGGGCATAATATTATAGAGAGGCCTGCATAGGAGAATTAAATTCCAATTAGACCTATATCCCTAGAAAAGGACCTATATTAAATATAATTTAAGAGC
Organism: Thuja plicata; assembly: GCA_018584345.1. Taxonomy (NCBI): domain Eukaryota; kingdom Viridiplantae; phylum Streptophyta; class Pinopsida; order Cupressales; family Cupressaceae; genus Thuja; species Thuja plicata. The sequence continues at coordinate 578,554 of MU225691.1, forward strand.
CATCACTTTGAAACCCAAAACAGCTGACCCAGAAACGGGAAAATGAGCTTTTGAATGTCCCACGGTAGCTGACAAACTTTCCAATTGGAAAGGGGGACCTGGGTCGAGGTCAAGGTCAACCATGACCTAGGTTAGGGTTGAGGTCAACCTTGAGCTAGGTCAGGGTCAAGGTCAACCCTAACCTAGGTTAAGGTCAAGGTTGACCTTGACCCATGGAGTCACAACGCATGGAAAATGTGCCAGGTGGGTAATCAGTGTCCAGAGATGCCCAATCAGGGTTTTAAATAGGCATAGAAGTTGTGAAGGGTGCAAAAATAAGAGGAAAAAATGATGATGGTCTAAAACAACCCCTAAGGAGGGTTAAACTTTCTTAACATGGAATTCCTTCCATTTTAAGATGATACATTAAGCCCCCACTTTAGCGGGAGTATGGAAATCAAACACACTCATGGTAAAGTTAGAAGAAAGACTCTAGTCGATCGCAATGAGGTAGAACATCACTTAGTTAAGGACATGAGCCCCAAACCAAGGATTCTAACTCAACATACATGCACAAGGGTATGAAAGAAAAGAGAAAATAATCATATAAAGTATAAATGACTACATAAGCAAGACAAGAGAAATACTATAAATAACATAGCTTCATGATCTAATCCTACTAGCATGAAAGTGAAAGAGAGAAAAGAGAGAGTGATTACCTTGCCTAGTAATATGCCCACCTTACCATGAATCACCAAGGAGGGAGAGCCCAACAAGTTCACCCATAAATTGTGCTTTGTAATTATAATGTGTCTTTTGACGACTTTTGTAGTGCCCATAGATCCACATTCTTGTATCACTATGGAATATAAAATGTGTCTCTTCAAGATTTAGCAAATTATGTGTGTTACCTTCCAAGGATTTAGCATATTTGAATTTGAAAAATGTGTATCTCTTCATGATTGAGAAACTTATGTGCATTACCTTTCGAGGATTTAGAAAAAAATAAAAATAAAAATGCATCTCTTCAGGATTTAACAACTTATGTGCGTTACCTTCCAAGGATTTAGCAAAAAATAAAAATGAAAATGCATGTCTCTTCACGATTTAGAAACTTATGTGTGTTACCTTTAGTGGATTTAGCATGTTGTAAAATGTAAACTATAGTATAAGGGAGACCCTATATATGCCCCCCTCCTTATCGTGGCTACCTAATAGACAGGGTAAGGAAGAGAAAGGAGGATACCTACTTCACAAAGTAAGGAGATATCATGTTAGAAATAATGTACACTATAGTCTTAGCAAAGAGTATTGAACCTTACATCTAAGAGCATAGATAATTGTGAAAAGGATATGTCACTTATGGAAAAAGGATCCTCAAAGAGGAAGATATCTTATCGACAAGACCCCTACCATAGACGAGTGCTTAGGATAAAATATAATCTTGCAAAGAAAAGAAAAGAGGGATCAAAGATTCAATCATCAAGCCCCTTACGATCAAGAGGAAGAGGAATCTTGAAATGAAGGAAGAAAATGTTAGTAATAACTGAGAGGGGGGGTGAATCAGTGGCCTCAAAAATTTATCCTTCAAACTTTAACCACTAATCAATAAACCTCAGATAATTATGTCCCTACAAGATGCATGCCATGAAATATTAACAATTATTTAACTGTCTTTCAATTTTCCTTGTCTGTCCTTATTCTCCTTGATTACCGATAAGCAGTATAACTATTTACCGAAAATCAGTAAATAAGCAGAGTATACCAATCAACCCAGTGTTAACTATGTCAGACACAAAAAAAAAAAAGAAATGAATCATACACACATAACACATAAATTTTTAACATGGAAACCCTGTTAAGAGAAAAACCACTGGGACCGGTACCCTAAATTTTCACTCTTCTAAAGTGAGCCCTATTAGGAGCCAGCCCTGTTAGAGGTTACAAACACACTATTAAGTGAAACCTTGTTAGAGGATTTTATACATAGAGGTTGTCACTTAGTATCAGGCATCAATTTCTACCATCATTGAATCAGCCTCCTTCTTAGACTGTCAATAGGTATCGGGCAAGTCTAATGCTACTTTCATGAATCAACCTTTTTGGCACTCCTTGGGATGTACCTCAATATATAGAAGACTGTTAATTCCTTCTCTATTAAGAGACTTGATGCTTCAATGGTTAAACTGAAACACTATGACCTGTTCATGATGCAACTTTGAATTTCAGATTTTTAGATCTATTTAAGTACATTACCTCCCTGATCAATGTATCAATTCAATTCTTTGTGCTCCACACTTTCTGCTATGTGATATTGTGCTTCACTATTCTTCGGTGTCTGCAAAATTCTTTAGCTCTCCTTCAGCTTGATTGATCAACATTGTATGGAGTTATTCTTCATCAATTTCTCTTCAACATCGTCTTTTTATTCACTCCCCTTAATCCCTTTTGTAAATGAATTAAGTTTGTCTCTTATATAGACATGATATTCACTATTTCTTGATTCTTGATTCTTGATTCTTGGCATGAAAAACAATCCAGCCAATTTGACTTAAAGCATAACTCTTGATTTATCTCGTAGTTATCTTCTTGCCAACTATACAAATCTTCTTTAAATTAATCACTTAACTCTGGTCGAATAAAATAAAGAAAACAACCAGTTAAGTCTATCTTTAGCTCTTGCCAGCTAGATATTTTGTCATTTTCTAAACTCTCTATTCCGTCAGTCAACTCTACAGTTAGTCGTTAGTGACAACTGACAGTTCCATCAGTGTGACTCCAGTTAGCTTTAAGATTTCCATTCGTTGGGCATCATTGGATTTTTACTCATCGGGCAACTCTATTTTTCAGCTTGTTGGACATCCTGTGGTTTTTCTTTGTCGAGAAACACTATCTTCTGCTTGTTGGGTATCACTGTGACTTTTCTTCTTTGCCTTTACTGATGGTGTGCACTCCATCGGTGTTGTCTATCACTTAGTGAATACTTAACTTTTATGCATTGCTGAAAGCATAAGCTTTATTCCATTGATTCTCTAAAGTCTTTGGCATTATGTACATGACCGTATAGATGATATCAAGTTGACATCAATGACAATACAAACCATTAATTGATTTAATGCCTTGCATTATCTTCAACTTAACATTATCAAACATTCAATCAGTTACATATCATCAATCTCTCCCTTTGGCATTGATGGCAACATACTATATTATCACACTATACTATTTCTAATACAATATGAAATACAACAGTTGAGATTCATCAAACTACCAATCTTTTTGTTTGATAAGCGATAAATGTATGATCTCCGATAAGCTTTGTTTTATCTTAGATTTGATTCTTGTAGCTCTTTGTCTTCTAATGTGTTGAGTCCTCTTCTTATGTCAATTTCTCTCCTTTGACTGTTCTCTCTTTTGTGATGTCTTTTTCTCTTGTCAGCAACTCTCCCTTTGTGTAATATTTTATACAACTTCTCTCTCCCTTAGGATATAATCTCTCCCTGTTGGAGTAATGTGATAATGGATAACCTTTCTCTCTTTCCAGAAAGATATGATAATATGGAAAATCTCTCTCCCTTTGACAACAATTCCAAACAAATATTTTACAAATATCTGACATTCATGTCATACAATCATTTTCTTTCCATCCATAATATATTCCTTGAATTTCCCTTATCCATCAGCAATACAACAATATTCTCTAGTGCTCAGTTCTGATATATACCTGTATGTATATAGATGTATCTTTGAATTTCATCTCTTTGCTTGCATCAACATGAATGATATTCTGATAATATGTAGGCTGATGCAGCCTTTAGTCATTTTACTGACTAGTAGACAAGGGTTTGACCCCTAGTCTCTTTCTCAAGTACTCAAATGTATCCTTGGGCAGTGGCTTGGTGAAG